>CALYLW010002231.1:8753-69143 GCA_944989445.1 Ampullaceana balthica | reverse complement strand
TTATCTTATCTGTTTACAGACGCTCCTTCTATACAGAAGATTATTGCGTCCTACGCTTATCTATGGTTTGTGTCTAGTCCTGCATTTTTATTAGAGATTTAAACGTTGATAAAGTGTTGGTTTTCCTGGATTCTTCAGGCAACCCATTCCACGCCCGAATTCCGGACGGGAAGAATGAAAATTTGTATGTGTTTGTTCTTGCATACGGAATAAGAAAGGTGTTTTCATCCTTATGTCTATCTGAGGGTTGTATTAAGTTATCTTTGTGTTGTATTTCTAAATTAGAATTAATTGCTTTATGTATGATTACTACTTTGCTCTTGGTTCTTCTATCCTCTAGTGTTTCAAGGTTTAATGATTTAACTAATGGTGTTACTCTTGTCAGTTTTGAATATTCTTCAGTAATGAATCTGGCAGCTCTTTTTTGAATTTGTTCTAGTTTATCAATGTTTTCTTTGGTGGATGGGTCCCATACAGAAGATGCATATTCTAGTACAGGTCTCACCAAAGTGAGGTAGCATTTTAGTTTTATATCTCTATTACATTTGTTAAAGTTCCTTTTTATAAAGCCTAAGGTTTTGTTTGATTTTTTAATAACTTCATTGACATGGGGATTCCATGATAGTTTCTCATTTATTAAGACTCCTAAGTATTTCGCATCTTTAGTTTGGGTCAGTTCTTTTCCATGAATGTAATATTTTGAATTTATTTGTATCTTTTTCTTTGTTACTCTTAACAGTTGACACTTTTCTGGGTGGAAAGACATACTCCAGTTAGTTTTCCCATTTTATCAATTCATCTAAGTCTTTTTGTAAAATTTTGCTATCTTGCTCTGATTTAATTGTTCTATAGATTATACAATCATCAGCAAATAACCTAACTTTTGTACCTATTGAGATGTTGTTGGGTAAATCATTTATATAGATCATAAAGAGTAAGGGACCTAGCACAGTTCCTTGTGGAACTCCTGAGTTAACCTTTATTGGTGCAGATTTAGATCCATTAATTATTACAGTTTGCTACCCTGCCCAAAAGGAAGTCTTGGATCCAGTGATGTAAGGGACCTGAGATTCCAAAGTAGTTAAGTTTTTTAAGTAAACTAAGGTGGTGAACTTTGTCAAATGCTTTTGAGAAGTCAAGTAATATTGTGTCTATTTGATCATTATTGTCTAAGCCTTTTGATAATTCATCTATTAAACCTATTAATTGTGTTTCACATGATCTGTTTTTTTCTAAAGCCGTGTTGATGTGGGCATAGGGCATTATATTTGTCTAGGTGGCTAATTATTTTACTATATATTATGTGTTCTAGCAATTTACAGGTGATGCTAGTAAGTGATACAGGTCTGTAATTACCAGGGTCTGATTTATCACCTTTCTTAAAGAGTGGAGTTACGTTTGCTAATTTCCAATCCTGGGGCACTTTACCCTGGTTTAGAGAGGCTTGAAAAATAACTACAAGGATTGGGGACAGTTCATTGCTTAGTTCTTTTAATAACCTTGCAGGCAATTCATCTGGGCCAGTGGCTTTGTTTATTTTTAAGTTTTTTAGGAGTGAATGTATACCTATCTCGTCTACAGTTATGTTGTCTATTTCCTCCATTTTATTTAAATTTATTAAAACTTCCTGTCGCCTGAGGCAGATAATGATGATGCAAAGTATGTGTTAAGGATATTAGCTTTAGTCTCATTATCATTATAGGTTTTATCATTTGAGCCTTTTAGTGTGGCTATTCCTGTAGGTTTAATGTTTTTAGATTTGATAAAGGACCATAAGTTTTTATTGTTATCTTTAGAAATTAAATTGTTTATATATTCATTTTGGAGGTTTCGACTAAGTTTTTGTGTCAAGTGTTTAATCTTTAAATACTTTTTGTGCATCCTTTTTGAATTAGTAGCCTTAAATTTCTTAAATAAGTTATCTTTTTGTTTGCATAGCTTTTTTAATTTAAAATTGAACCAGCATTTGTTAATTTTATTTGATGTTAATTTTGTTGGAACATTCTCATCCATAATAGTTTTTAGATTTGTTTTTATATCTTTCCAAATTTCTTCTACAGGGCTATTTGTATTAAATTTAAATAGGAAATGTTGTTGAAAGTTAGCTGCTGATTGGTGTAGTTTTATGGAATTACATTTATTCCAAAGATATATTATTCTTCTAGGTATCTTATTAATTTTAGTTTTTATTGTATTGGTGACCCTAACAATATCATGGTCAGACAGTCCAGGAATTATTTTATAGTCCAACACTAGTCCTGGTCTATTGGTTAGGTATAAATCTAGAGTTTTATTTTTCCTTGTTGTTTTTTACCTAATTATTATATTAAGTTAATATATTATTATATATTAACTATGTGTATAAATTATATACCTAATTATTAAATTAAGTTAATATAGTATTATGTATTAACTATCTGTATAAATTATTAATTATATACCTAATTACATGTATTAAATTAAGTTAATATATTATTATATATTATTATATGTATAAATTATATACCTAGTTATTATATTAAATTAATATATTATTACTTATATGTTAACTATCTGTATAAATTATAAAGGTAAAGTCATAACAAATATAAGTATAAGAAAGAGAGTCTAAATTATTCAATTTAATTATTGACTATTAATAATAAAACAATAATATTAATTAAATAATATAACAAAAGGAACTATGTCTAAGTCTAAGAACATAGAATTTACTAATATTACTATTCAAATTAACTAGGTTCAAAATTTAAAATATCTTATTAAGATTCTTACACTATTTTAAACTAAATTTGTACAGTATAAACAACTAAATGTCAAAATATATGGTGCTTTCATATTTCATGACATATTTTATGTAGGTGCTTGGTCCTATTCATATTCATTTGACATAATTTTCATTGTCTTCTTACTCGTGAGTGGCTTTTGTCTTAATTATATTAATACTATAACTATATTATAAGCTGTGCCTTTTCATTTTAAATTAGTAAATTTAAAAACATTATTATTAGATCCTAATTACTATGTGTATTGTAGTATTAATTTTTACAATTATTAAATACTATGAACTTGTTCTCCTTTTTAAAAAAACAACAACAAATTCGTTGATAAGAGTAAAAATGTGATCTTGTTATTAATATGCACTTAAAATACATTAAAATTACATTAGTTAATTTAATGTAAATATCACATGACATATGCATTACCCATAACAACCATGTTTTAATATACACTCAATTTTTAAAAAAAAATATAATGTAAGATTGAATCATTATTATTTTTGTTTTAAAAATGTATATATGTATTTTAAATTTATCCATTAAAATGTTTGTATAACCACAAGTAGATCATATACTTTTACTTTTATTATTATTTTATATTTTCTTGTACCTGCATATTAAATATGTAAAGAAAGCTCTTAAATATATTGCACTCTCATAGAAAAATAATTTACTTTAATTATACTTCTCATTAAGCTTATTCTGGAAAAAAGGGACATTCTTAAACAATGTTTAGACAATATTTATTTCACTAAGATATTTGCCACATTCTTAAACAAAGTTTAGACAATATTTATTTCATTAAGATATTTGCCACATTCTTAAACAATGTTTAGACAATATTTATTTCATTAAGATATTTGCCACATTCTTAAACAAAGTTTAGACAATATTTATTTCATTAAGATATTTGCCACATTCTTAAACAAAGTTTAGACAATATTTATTTCATTAAGATATTTGCCACATTCTTAAACAAAGTTTAGACAATATTTATTTCATTAAGATATTTGCCACATTCTTAAACAAAGTTTAGACAATATTTATTTCATTAAGATATTTGCCACATTCAATATTGTGTCACTTCTGCTCCATCTGACATCAATGTAAGTAAAAAAATTGTGTTTTGTTTTTTTTCTTTTAAATTGAAGGAGGAGGGGCGGGGGATGGTTTCATCAACATAAATAAAACTGACATTTCTATAATGTTATATTTTTAACTCAAAAGACATCTTTATAATAACATAGCTGTTATTGGTTGGTTTCATCAACATAAATAAAACTAACATTTCTATAATGTTATATTTATCACTCAAAAGACATCTTTATAATAACATAGCTAGTATTATCTTCAATAATTAATGTAAGATCTTGTAATACATTAAACACTAAAAGGAATTTATGACAATTGTATAATATATGTATTTTTTTAATGTATTAAATATTTTTTTAAAAAATCTTTTAAATTCTTTTTTTTTATATAACTTAGACCTTCTCCCAATAGTTAAGAAAATCTTTAAAATAAATTTAACTATTATAGCTTTAAAAAAATTAATTTAATAAGTTACAGAAATATTTATATGTATCTATCCTTCCTTTTTTATAGAAATAAGACAAACTAAGTTTTCCAAATACTGATCTAGACACAAGTATTATTTTATTGGAATGAAAGAAAAATTAAAACAAAATTAAACATTTTTTTAACATCAAAGAATATTTTATATGTTCTCTCATTATTATAATACAATGTGCTCAATAAGTACTACTATAATACTGTATTGTTTTATCTTATCTTAGCTTATCTGTTGCAGACGCTCCTTCTATACAGAAGATTATTGCGTCCTATGCTTATCTATGGTTTTTGTTTAGTCCTGCATTCTTATTAGAGTTACAATGTATTGATTTTGTTATGACTATAGATTTTTATAAATACTAATCTACCAGAAATAAAATCCTAAATTCTTTTAAATCTAATAATTAGTTTAAAGCATTAAATGTTTTTAATGCTGGTGTTAATAAATACACATGCATATATTCAAAGTTTACAATATTATTTTTTTATTTCCTTTTTCAGCTTTTATTAAGACAGGAAAAAATGTATTTTCTGGTTGAGATTATTTATTGTCTTATAGATATTAATTTATGTATTTTTATAAAATTTGTATTCAATTATTGCCTTCAAGTTGTCTAATTAAGTGACCATCCATCATATAGATGCTATTTGTTATGTTATTTTAAAATTTGTATTCAATTCTTGCCTTCAAGTTTTCTAATTAAGTGACCATCCATCATAAAGATGATATTTGCTTTGGTATGTTGGAAAATTTATACATAAATGTATCATTTATCTCTTTTTGCTGATGTAAATTTATTATGGTTTGGTCTATTTGCTGTAAGTATTTAATTTTAAAAAACTTAAAACATATATAAAACTTGTTTTCAAAATATTTTTTTTTCAACTAAAAGCCTTCAAATGATATTTTGTAAGTTATTAAAATTAAAATAATTTACTATCTACTTAAAGTACTTACCCCCATAATGGTTGATCTAAGGTAAACAACTGGCTGATTGACTTATATCTGTCAGAGACAATAACTTGATCTAAGGTAAACAACTGGCTGATTGACTTATATCTGTCAGAGACAATAACTTGATCTAAGGTAAACAACTGGCTGATTGACTTATATCTGTCAGAGACAATAACTTGATCTAGGTAAACAACTGGCTGATTGACTTATATCTGTCAGAGACAATAACTTGATCTAAGGTAAACAACTGGCTGATTGACTTATATCTGTCAGAGACAATAACTTGATCTAAACAACTGGCTGATTGACTTATATCTGTCAGAGACAATAACTTGATCTAAGTAAACAACTGGCTGATTGACTTATATCTGTCAGAGACAATAACTTGATCTAAACAACTGGCTGATTGACTTATATCTGTCAGAGACAATAACTTGATCTAAGTAAACAACTGGCTGATTGACTTATATCTGTCAGAGACAATAACTTGATCTAAGGTAAACAACTGGCTGATTGACTTATATCTGTCAGAGACAATAACTTGATCTAAACAACTGGCTGATTGACTTATATCTGTCAGAGACAATAACTTGATCTAAACAACTGGCTGATTGACTTATATCTGTCAGAGACAATAACTTGATCTAAGGTAAACAACTGGCTGATTGACTTATATCTGTCAGAGACAATAACTTGATCTAAACAACTGGCTGATTGACTTATATCTGTCAGAGACAATAACTTGATCTAAACAACTGGCTGATTGACTTATATCTGTCAGAGACAATAACTTGATCTAAGGTAAACAACTGGCTGATTGACTTATATCTGTCAGAGACAATAACTTGATCTAAACAACTGGCTGATTGACTTATATCTGTCAGAGACAATAACTTGATCTAAGGTAAACAACTGGCTGATTGACTTATATCTGTCAGAGACAATAACTTGATCTAAGGTAAACAACTGGCTGATTGACTTATATCTGTCAGAGACAATAACTTGATCTAAGGTAAACAACTGGCTGATTGACTTATATCTGTCAGAGACAATAACTTGATCTAAGGTAAACAACTGGCTGATTGACTTATATCTGTCAGAGACAATAACTTGATCTAAGGTAAACAACTGGCTGATTGACTTATATCTGTCAGAGACAATAACTTGATCTAAGGTAAACAACTGGCTGATTGACTTATATCTGTCAGAGACAATAACTTGATCTAAACAACTGGCTGATTGACTTATATCTGTCAGAGACAATAACTTGATCTAAGGTAAACAACTGGCTGATTGACTTATATCTGTCAGAGACAATAACTTGATCTAGTAAACAACTGGCTGATTGACTTATATCTGTCAGAGACAATAACTTGATCTAAGGTAAACAACTGGCTGATTGACTTATATCTGTCAGAGACAATAACTTGATCTAAGGTAAACAACTGGCTGATTGACTTATATCTGTCAGAGACAATAACTTGATCTAAGGTAAACAACTGGCTGATTGACTTATATCTGTCAGAGACAATAACTTGATCTAAGGTAAACAACTGGCTGATTGACTTATATCTGTCAGAGACAATAACTTGATCTAAGGTAAACAACTGGCTGATTGACTTATATCTGTCAGAGACAATAACTTGATCTAAGGTAAACAACTGGCTGATTGACTTATATCTGTCAGAGACAATAACTTGATCTAAGGTAAACAACTGGCTGATTGACTTATATCTGTCAGAGACAATAACTTGATCTAGTAAACAACTGGCTGATTGACTTATATCTGTCAGAGACAATAACTTGATCTAAACAACTGGCTGATTGACTTATATCTGTCAGAGACAATAACTTGATCTAAGGTAAACAACTGGCTGATTGACTTATATCTGTCAGAGACAATAACTTGATCTAAGGTAAACAACTGGCTGATTGACTTATATCTGTCAGAGACAATAACTTGATCTAAGGTAAACAACTGGCTGATTGACTTATATCTGTCAGAGACAATAACTTGATCTAAGGTAAACAACTGGCTGATTGACTTATATCTGTCAGAGACAATAACTTGATCTAAGGAAACAACTGGCTGATTGACTTATATCTGTCAGAGACAATAACTTGATCTAAGGTAAACAACTGGCTGATTGACTTATATCTGTCAGAGACAATAACTTGATCTAAGGTAAACAACTGGCTGATTGACTTATATCTGTCAGAGACAATAACTTGATCTAAGGTAAACAACTGGCTGATTGACTTATATCTGTCAGAGACAATAACTTGATCTAAGGTAAACAACTGGCTGATTGACTTATATCTGTCAGAGACAATAACTTGATCTAAGGTAAACAACTGGCTGATTGACTTATATCTGTCAGAGACAATAACTTGATCTAGTAAACAACTGGCTGATTGACTTATATCTGTCAGAGACAATAACTTGATCTAAACAACTGGCTGATTGACTTATATCTGTCAGAGACAATAACTTGATCTAAGGTAAACAACTGGCTGATTGACTTATATCTGTCAGAGACAATAACTTGATCTAAACAACTGGCTGATTGACTTATATCTGTCAGAGACAATAACTTGATCTAAACAACTGGCTGATTGACTTATATCTGTCAGAGACAATAACTTGATCTAAACAACTGGCTGATTGACTTATATCTGTCAGAGACAATAACTTGATCTAAACAACTGGCTGATTGACTTATATCTGTCAGAGACAATAACTTGATCTAAACAACTGGCTGATTGACTTATATCTGTCAGAGACAATAACTTGATCTAAACAACTGGCTGATTGACTTATATCTGTCAGAGACAATAACTTGATCTAAGGTAAACAACTGGCTGATTGACTTATATCTGTCAGAGACAATAACTTGATCTAGGTAAACAACTGGCTGATTGACTTATATCTGTCAGAGACAATAACTTGATCTAAGGTAAACAACTGGCTGATTGACTTATATCTGTCAGAGACAATAACTTGATCTAGGTAAACAACTGGCTGATTGACTTATATCTGTCAGAGACAATAACTTGATCTAAACAACTGGCTGATTGACTTATATCTGTCAGAGACAATAACTTGATCTAAACAACTGGCTGATTGACTTATATCTGTCAGAGACAATAACTTGATCTAAGGTAAACAACTGGCTGATTGACTTATATCTGTCAGAGACAATAACCTTGTGATTTAATATGAAATATTTTTTCATGCCTAATAAAGAATTGTGTTTAATATTTTCTTCAGTTAACTTTTAGTATTTACAGTTGAGATTTACAAAATAACATCCATATTTTACAAATAAAAATACATTGATATATTTGAATGATGTTGTTGGTATGTATGGCAACCGTCTGTCCTCGTGGGACGATGGCGTGTACTCCTACTCCTCTGCCCCCTCCCCTTTCTCCTGGCCCTTCTCTCTTCAATCCCCTCAAAGATATGAGGGATGCTTCCACGACATGAATGCCCTCACACACTTTTGCCCGCCAGGAGGTGCGCTCCTCGGCAATGGTCTCCCACGTTTTATCGTCTGCCAATGACAGGTCTTTCTTGCAGACGTGTTTAAAGCGCAAGCAGGAGTGACCTATTTTTGTCATACCAGTTGCCAGCTCACAGTAAAGCAAGGCTCTAGGAATGCGCTCCGAGCTCATTTTGCGGACATGACCCAACCCCGCAGGCGCCTCTCACTCAGAATGAGTGCACACTCAGCATATGGCTCCGTCTGAGTACCTCGACATTAGTGATCTTGTCCTGCCACTTGATGTGTAGAATCCTACGCAAGCATCGTAAGTGGAAGCTGTTGAGCTGCTTTGTTTGCTTAACCTTATATATATAAATACAATATAACCAGCCGAGCTGAACAATCGTTCACAAATCTCTAACACTCCGATTACATATCACCTGCAAACATCCACTATGGTATCAGAAATTTCAGCTGAGACAATCTAAAGCTATCTGAAAGATTGTTCAGCTCGGCTGGTTATATTGTCAATAAGACCCGCTCATCACTTGAACCAAATAATGTCAATACACTTGTCTGTTTGCGTTGTTGGTTAAACGGTGTCATATAAAGAAGATATTCCAGTGTTATATCGATTTTCGACAAGTACGTTTAATAAATATTACTATGACACCATCAATTTCAATTTTTGGCTTTAATCGAAATTAACTATCAATAAATCGTTAATTTTTCAAAAGTTAAAGATTAAATTTAAATTAATCGTTAATAGCCCTAATATATATAATATATATATATATATTGTTTATTTCATTGAAGTGATCACACCACACATCATCAACATCAATGTCTCTTTATCTCTAGACGACTGATGTTCTAAAACTACTTGTATATAAGTGATCACACCACACATCATCAACATCAATGTCTCTTTATCTCTAGACGACTGATGTTCTAAAACTACTTGTATATAAGTGATCACACCACACATCATCAACATCAATGTCTCTTTATCTCTAGACGACTGATGTTCTAAAACTACTTGTATATAAGTGATCACACCACACATCATCAACATCAATGTCTCTTTATCTCTAGACGACTGATGTTCTAAAACTACTTGTATATAAGTGATCACCCACACATCATCAACATCAATGTCTCTTTATCTCTAGACGACTGATGTTCTAAAACTACTTGTATATAAGTGATCACACCACACATCATCAACATCAATGTCTCTTTATCTCTAGACGACTGATGTTCTAAAACTACTTGTATATAAGTGATCACACCACACATCATCAACATCAATGTCTCTTTATCTCTAGACGACTGATGTTCTAAAACTACTTGTATATAAGTGATCACACCACACATCATCAACATCAATGTCTCTTTATCTCTAGACGACTGATGTTCTAAAACTACTTGTATATAAGTGATCACACCACACATCATCAACATCAATGTCTCTTTATCTCTAGACGACTGATGTTCTAAAACTACTTGTATATAAGTGATCACACCACACATCATCAACATCAATGTCTCTTTATCTCTAGACGACTGATGTTCTAAAACTACTTGTATATAAGTGATCACACCACACATCATCAACATCAATGTCTCTTTATCTCTAGACGACTGATGTTCTAAAACTACTTGTATATAAGTGATCACACCACACATCATCAACATCAATGTCTCTTTATCTCTAGACGACTGATGTTCTAAAACTACTTGTATATAAGTGATCACACCACACATCATCAACATCAATGTCTCTTTATCTCTAGACGACTGATGTTCTAAAACTACTTGTATATAAGTGATCACACCACACATCATCAACATCAATGTCTCTTTATCTCTAGACGACTGATGTTCTAAAACTACTTGTATATAAGTGATCACACCACACATCATCAACATCAATGTCTCTTTATCTCTAGACGACTGATGTTCTAAAACTACTTGTATATAAGTGATCACACCACACATCATCAACATCAATGTCTCTTTATCTCTAGACGACTGATGTTCTAAAACTACTTGTATATAAGTGATCACACCACACATCATCAACATCAATGTCTCTTTATCTCTAGACGACTGATGTTCTAAAACTACTTGTATATAAGTGATCACACCACACATCATCAACATCAATGTCTCTTTATCTCTAGACGACTGATGTTCTAAAACTACTTGTATATAAGTGATCACACCACACATCATCAACATCAATGTCTCTTTATCTCTAGACGACTGATGTTCTAAAACTACTTGTATATAAGTGATCACACCACACATCATCAACATCAATGTCTCTTTATCTCTAGACGACTGATGTTCTAAAACTACTTGTATATAAGTGATCACACCACACATCATCAACATCAATGTCTCTTTATCTCTAGACGACTGATGCTCTAAAAATTCCTATATAGAAGTAAACTTTGTTTCCTCTACTTCATCCATTTGTTTTAAAAACTTTTGTCTCAACTAAGTTGAGACTTTGTGTTGTTATAGTTTTATTTTGAATTTCTACATTCGCTATAGAAGGGAGTTAGTTTCTACAAGGACTATATAAGGAAGATAATTTATACATGGGTTATACAAGGGAGTTAATTTCTATATGGGTTATATAAGGAAGATAATTTATACATGGGCTATAGTTTTATTTTGAATTTCTACATTCGCTATAGAAGGGAGTTAGTTTCTACAAGGACTATATAAGGAAGATAATTTATACATGGGTTATACAAGAGAGTTAATTTCTACTAGGGCTATATAAGGAAGATAAGTTATACATGGGTTATACAAGGGAGTTAATTTCTCATCAATTTAAGTTTTTTTACACTGCATTTTTTATGAATGATTATTTATATGAGGATTATAATTATCCTCAAAATTTGTAACGATGGTCTCTGATATAATTATATTTAAACAATATTATTGATTAAGGAAGATTGTATAAGCACATTGTGTCCTGGTGTGAGAAGTAAATTTGGAAACGTTTCATAGCCAAGAAGGAATTGTCAAATAATTTATGATTATTTCCATCAACAGTTTGCCTATTACCTGCTTGTAGAAAATATTCAACTTTTTGATTGAGTACATTAAAAATATTCGTTTATTAACCCTCATGAGATTACTGTACATATTGTAATTTTATTATCAGAATCAAAACGCTTCATGTACGTGTTTTTTAAAAAATATTTACATATATATTTGCCTTTGTGTAGTGTGTGAGGGCACCTCTTCTAATACTACTACTTTATTTTTAAAAAAACACGAAGTAATGAATCCAAGAAAAAGTGAACTGCGAAGTAACGATGGATTACTTATAGAGATTTTAAAACTATTTTATTAAGAGGAAAAGAACAATTCTGATCATTAGCTTTTTGAGTTTTTACTCGTCAAATATTAATATACTTGAGTACATTAATGGCTATGCATTTATGTACTTTAAAGTTAATAATGTATATCAACATATTTGGGGCTTTTTTTCAAATTTACAGATATGTATATATATTTCAAATCATTATTGTGTTTGTGTTTTTCAAACATGGCTGCCATGACAGAAATTACGGATATTCACGCGATGACATTGTGGGTGGAAGTATGGGAATAATTGTGCATGCGCATTGACTTAACTAAAGGCGGATGCTTAATGATTTTTTTATTACACCTACTGAACAATGTTATTGTATGTTTTTATTACACCTACTGAACAATGTTATTGTATGTTTTTATTACACCTACTGAACAATGTTATTGTATGTTTTTATTACACCTACTGAACAATGTTATTGTATGTTTTTATTACACCTACTGAACAATGTTATTGTATGTTTTTATTACACCTACTGAACAATGTTATTGTATGTTTTTATTACACCTCCGGAACAATGTTATTGTATGTTTTTATTACACCTACTGAACAATGTTATTGTATGTTTTTATTACACCTACTGAACAATGTTATTGTATGTTTTTATTACACCTACTGAACAATGTTATTGTATGTTTTTATTACACCTACTGAACAATGTTATTGTATGTTTTCCTCAATTGTCCAAACTATTAATGATTCAAATCAGCATGAAATACACAAGTTTATTTTGAGGGTAAAAACTGAATTTTGTACAGGGACAGAAGTGTTATATTTATGTTTCAAGTACACAATAGTCCTGGGTTTAATGACATATCAATAAATATAACACTTTCCCGTCTTTTATATTATTTTTTTTAAAATATTTGTAAATTAATCGTTATAAATGTATTTGTAGTAAAATTTAGTTTGTTAAACAACAATTCAAAAGGTTTTTATCTCCTCCAATGAAGAATGTTCTTAACCCATGTTTTAGTATAGAAAATCAAATACGTTTTCTTCTATAATAAACGAAATTCTGCCTTTTGTAACCAGTCTTGTCTCTACAAAAGTCATCAAAATGTAATATTGGGATTTTTGAATCTTAGACAAACAAGCTAAAAATAACTCAACATACTCAGTGGCATTTCAATATTCAAATAAATTACGGAAATTCCCTATCGCTTGCCTAACTCTATTAAAATTAGCATAATACAAAATATAATTGGTTCCACCTAAACAACACTTTGCTACTGACGTTTTATTCAAATTATGTTATTGTACGATACGACACAGTAATCGTTATGGCCTGAATCATTATGTTTAGTATAATGTACGACGCATTATTCCTTATATATGACGTGTTTTTTTTAATTAAAGTGTATTATGTTATTAAGAGATAGATGATTGCATGGGCGTCGGCTAGGGGTACAAGGAGGGCATTTGTCCCCCCCCCCTTTTTTTACATTTTAGAAAAATGTCATAAAATGTCATAAGTTGTTACAATAAAACTGAACTAATTTCCTGAAAGTTTATTACATTGAAGACGGTGTAAATATATCAAACATAAAAAAAGAATTACATGTGCAAGTACTTTGTATAACTGATTACATTTCTGATTGTTCTAAATAAGCCAGTTGTTTAACAATTTCTGTCACATTTTCAGCAAAAATCCGCAAGCTTTTATATTTATGTGTCAATCTATTTTCACATAGCAAAGGAGCATTTGTAATTAGGTTTCTTCACTGATTACTTTCTCAGAAAAACACCATAATTGACCTAATTATACCTATTTTCGTACATCATTTACATTATTTAAATCGTTCACGACTAGATTTAGTTTTTGTGAACTGCAATGTATAAAAGCTGCTTTTGGGTATTTTTTCAAATCATTGCTTGGACTCCTCCTTCTTTACCTGCCATTGTAGAACATCCGTCGCATACTTGACCAAAAAGCCAAGCCTTATCATATCTAATCCGAATTCTAATGAATTTTAAATGATGGTGTACCATCATTTTCACATTTTGTTCTTTGACAAATCTAGCACCAAGTGACATCTGCTCATTGCCTGAAATGTTATTTGTCTCGTCAGCAAGTATAGAAAACGCAACCTAATTATTTGCTTCACGAACAATGTCTTCACGCAAGAGAGACCCACACATTCCGATTATAGTGTTTCGCGTAGATGCCGAGATATACTTACAGAACTGGCCTTAGGGCAAGGCGAACGGAATATGGAGAAGTTTTATACCGACAACGGCTAATACATTCGGCTTTTAAATATAAAATGTTTTGTTTCTGTTGCTTTGGCATCCGACGGGATTTGTATCTAGAAAAGTTCCAGTTTTAGACTGTATAATCATGAGAAATCAAAGTGGCAATAGTATGAATATTTGAAAATGGTTGAAATCTTACAGAAATTGCGGTTTTGAAGCAGCAATAGCAATTTCAAAAGAAATTACCCCTGAATTAGAAGTTGAGCCCATTTTCAAAGAGACGATTGTGCGAAAAAGAAACAAACAAGCAATTTACATATGAAGGAGAAGATGAAGGATTTATAGATGCACAAGAAAACTTTAGCATATATTTATTTAACCAGATTGTTGATAAGGAATTCATGTCGATGGACATTCCTTTTGAAATACTACGAAGGCATCATTATTCGTTTGGATTCTTTTATAATAAATTTCATCAATTATAACAATAAGACCAACAACAGCAACAACAACAACAAGTGTCATATGCAGTATGAATCTCGAGAAAAGGCTCACAGCCTGCGAAAGTAAGGATCCTGGTGATTTCATGCTTGCTGAAGAGCTGGAATCAATGAGTTCTATCATTCCTGCAGTCACCTAAAACGATCCAGATATAGTGACTTTCCTAGCACACACATTGTACTTGAATAATTTTAACTATTCCTGTCTCAGTGGCTGTTGGAGAAAGAAGCTTTTGGAAAAGAAAAAAAAACTTATTGAAACCTAAATGCGGTCAACAATGATTCAAGACAGTGGCGTAGCTAAGAATTAGAAGGGGTTTTTGGACCCGGGGGCTAAACATCTTTAGGGGCCCCCACATACATGGCGGTAGCGTAATATTTAAAAACAAAAATTCGGACACTAATTTGGGGGCACTTTCTAATTTTGTCCCCCATCCCATAGCTACGCAACTGATGCAAGATAAGCTCAGTAACTTAGCTATTTATCAACTGAGGATGTTTTTGCTAAGGATATTGCCAATAATGAATTTATTTTAGATTTTGCAGCGGCCCAAGCTCGCAGAATTTGCTTGAGCGTTGTAAAAACAAGGTAGAAGTAGAAGATATAAAGTTGGCGCTCATCTATGTTGACATTGCCGCTCATCTATGTTGACATTGTGACTCATCTATGTTGACATTGCGCTCATCTATGTTGACATTGCTGCTCATCTATGTTGACATTGTGACTCATCTATGTTGACATTGTGACTCATCTATGTTGACATTGCGCTCATCTATGTTGACATTGCGGCTCATCTATGTTGACATTGTGACTCATCTATGTTGACATTGCCGCTCATCTATGTTGACATTGTGACTCATCTATGTTGACATTGCGCTCATCTATGTTGACATTGCGCTCATCTATGTTGACATTGCGCTCATCTATGTTGACATTGCGCTCATCTATGTTGACATTGTGACTCATCTATGTTGACATTGCCGACTCATCTATGTTGACATTGTGACTCATCTATGTTGACATTGTGACTCATCTATGTTGACATTGTGACTCATCTATGTTGACATTGCCGCTATCTATGTTGACATTGCGCTCATCTATGTTGACATTGCGACTCATCTATGTTGACATTGTGACTCATCTATGTTGACATTGCGACTCATCTATGTTGACATTGTGACTCATCTATGTTGACATTGTGACTCATCTATGTTGACATTGTGACTCATCTATGTTGACATTGTGACTCATCTATGTTGACATTGCGACTCATCTATGTTGACATTGTGACTCATCTATGTTGACATTGTCGCTCATCTATGTTGACATTGTGGCTCATCTATGTTGACATTGGCGCTCATCTATGTTGACATTGTGCTCATCTATGTTGACATTGCGCTCATCTATGTTGACATTGCCGCTCATCTATGTTGACATTGCGCTCATCTATGTTGACATTGTGACTCATCTATGTTGACATTGTGGCTCATCTATGTTGACATTGCGACTCATCTATGTTGACATTGTGCTCATCTATGTTGACATTGCGCTCATCTATGTTGACATTGTGGCTCATCTATGTTGACATTGCGCTCATCTATGTTGACATTGTGACTCATCTATGTTGACATTGTCGCTCATCTATGTTGACATTGTGACTCATCTATGTTGACATTGTGACTCATCTATGTTGACATTGCCGCTCATCTATGTTGACATTGTGAGCTCATCTATGTTGACATTGTGCTCATCTATGTTGACATTGCCGCTCATCTATGTTGACATTGCCGCTCATCTATGTTGACATTGCGCTCATCTATGTTGACATTGCGCTCATCTATGTTGACATTGCCGCTCATCTATGTTGACATTGCGCTCATCTATGTTGACATTGCCGCTCATCTATGTTGACATTGCCGCTCATCTATGTTGACATTGCGCTCATCTATGTTGACATTGCCGCTCATCTATGTTGACATTGTGACTCATCTATGTTGACATTGTGACTCATCTATGTTGACATTGTGACTCATCTATGTTGACATTGTGACTCATCTATGTTGACATTGCGCTCATCTATGTTGACATTGTGACTCATCTATGTTGACATTGTCGCTCATCTATGTTGACATTGCGACTCATCTATGTTGACATTGTGACTCATCTATGTTGACATTGTGACTCATCTATGTTGACATTGTGACTCATCTATGTTGACATTGCGACTCATCTATGTTGACATTGCGCTCATCTATGTTGACATTGCGCTCATCTATGTTGACATTGGCGCTCATCTATGTTGACATTGCCGCTCATCTATGTTGACATTGGCGCTCATCTATGTTGACATTGCGCTCATCTATGTTGACATTGCGCTCATCTATGTTGACATTGCGCTCATCTATGTTGACATTGCGGCTCATCTATGTTGACATTGCGACTCATCTATGTTGACATTGTGCTCATCTATGTTGACATTGCGACTCATCTATGTTGACATTGTCGCTCATCTATGTTGACATTGTGACTCATCTATGTTGACATTGCGACTCATCTATGTTGACATTGCGACTCATCTATGTTGACATTGCGACTCATCTATGTTGACATTGTCGCTCATCTATGTTGACATTGCTGCTCATCTATGTTGACATTGCGCTCATCTATGTTGACATTGCGCTCATCTATGTTGACATTGCGACTCATCTATGTTGACATTGCGCTCATCTATGTTGACATTGCGACTCATCTATGTTGACATTGTGACTCATCTATGTTGACATTGTGACTCATCTATGTTGACATTGTGACTCATCTATGTTGACATTGCGACTCATCTATGTTGACATTGTGACTCATCTATGTTGACATTGTGCTCATCTATGTTGACATTGCGACTCATCTATGTTGACATTGCGACTCATCTATGTTGACATTGTGACTCATCTATGTTGACATTGTGACTCATCTATGTTGACATTGTGACTCATCTATGTTGACATTGTGACTCATCTATGTTGACATTGCGCTCATCTATGTTGACATTGCGCTCATCTATGTTGACATTGGCGCTCATCTATGTTGACATTGCCGCTCATCTATGTTGACATTGGCGCTCATCTATGTTGACATTGTGACTCATCTATGTTGACATTGCGACTCATCTATGTTGACATTGCGACTCATCTATGTTGACATTGCGACTCATCTATGTTGACATTGCGACTCATCTATGTTGACATTGTCGCTCATCTATGTTGACATTGTGACTCATCTATGTTGACATTGTCGCTCATCTATGTTGACATTGCGCTCATCTATGTTGACATTGGCGCTCATCTATGTTGACATTGCGCTCATCTATGTTGACATTGTCGCTCATCTATGTTGACATTGCGCTCATCTATGTTGACATTGCCGCTTATCTATGTTGACATTGTGACTCATCTATGTTGACATTGTGACTCATCTATGTTGACATTGCCGCTCATCTATGTTGACATTGCGCTCATCTATGTTGACATTGCCGCTCATCTATGTTGACATTGTGACTCATCTATGTTGACATTGCGCTCATCTATGTTGACATTGTGACTCATCTATGTTGACATTGCTGACTCATCTATGTTGACATTGTGACTCATCTATGTTGACATTGTGGCTCATCTATGTTGACATTGTGACTCATCTATGTTGACATTGTGACTCATCTATGTTGACATTGTCGACTCATCTATGTTGACATTGTGGCTCATCTATGTTGACATTGTGCTCATCTATGTTGACATTGTGGCTCATCTATGTTGACATTGCTGCTCATCTATGTTGACATTGTCCGCTCATCTATGTTGACATTGCGGCTCATCTATGTTGACATTGCGACTCATCTATGTTGACATTGCCGCTCATCTATGTTGACATTGCGCTCATCTATGTTGACATTGCCGCTCATCTATGTTGACATTGCTGCTCATCTATGTTGACATTGCGACTCATCTATGTTGACATTGTGACTCATCTATGTTGACATTGTGACTCATCTATGTTGACATTGCCGCTCATCTATGTTGACATTGCGCTCATCTATGTTGACATTGCCGCTCATCTATGTTGACATTGCGACTCATCTATGTTGACATTGTGACTCATCTATGTTGACATTGTGACTCATCTATGTTGACATTGCGACTCATCTATGTTGACATTGTGACTCATCTATGTTGACATTGCGACTCATCTATGTTGACATTGCGCTCATCTATGTTGACATTGCGACTCATCTATGTTGACATTGCGCTCATCTATGTTGACATTGCGGCTCAAGTAAAATTTATGAATTATTTAGTATTGGGATTTTTCCCAACTTATTTCATGTCATACACTTTTATTTCCTTTTTTTTATCCCATTCTTTTGCTTGCACGTCACTTGACATTCAATTGTTATTTTAATATCTTAGGTTTACTATAAACGAATGAAATAATTATACAAGAAACTAAAAAACGTGTTTATAAAAACAACTATAAACAATATTTTCATTTAAGAAGAACATAAAAATACCTAGAAAACAGGAACGAAGTCAACAACTTTCATAAATTTTATATCGATTGGTTGAATGTTGCTTTAACAAGTGTTAAAAATAATATTTTTAAGCTATTAGAAGAAAAAAAAATATATGTAATCTTGACCGACCACCCCCCCCCTCCCCCCAGTCCCGCATCCGAGTCAAAACAGACCAGGACTTAAAGCCCCAAAAATTCTTTTTGGATTATAAAAAAGATAAATATGCGTTCACCTCGAGAACAAGGGTGTTAAAATGTGTTATAAATCATTGAAGTGTTGACATTTTTTCAAAGGCGCATATACTTCGAGTGACAGATAAACATGCTGTTACACATGAGTATTTTAAATTGCATGTATAAAATTTCCTTTAAACATCAACCCGTGGCTAGAATTGATTTTCTTTCAAGTGAACCTCACCCGTAGACACGTAGCGTGATTATGAGATAATCTTGATTTAAACTTTAAACTTTGATACTGTCAAGGGATTAAAGTAAATTCACATTTTAAAGGTCATCTATTCCAAACATCTTTAAATCCGATACTTTAAACACTTAGTCAATGTTTAAATCTGGTTGATTTCCGTTTCTTTATTTCTCTCTAAATAAAATGCAAACACTATTGAAGGTGTTAGTAATACCAAATGTTGAATTCGGACAACGTTAAAAAATCAAGATACTGAATCTTGTTCAAATATCTGCAATAGAGAGATGTTCAACTTGGTTATTTATTTAAACAAACTGCATGCACACGCTCCAACCATCACACAAGACTTTGCAATGATGTGTTCATTTATTCATTTGACAAATTTAATTAAATAATGGTAGTAGGACCAGATACTTTGTAGTACACTATGTTAAATAACAATCTTTATTCTTTAAAGAAAAAAAAATTAAACAAGCTCTAAAAAGTTTTTTAATTAATGCATATAACAATATTTTTTTAAATTAAAATTAATAAAGCACATACAAACAAAAAACTTTAACACATTTAAAGCTAAAGAATTTGACTCGACAACTGCCAAGAAAATATGTATAAAGGCATAAAGCATTTAAGAGTTAAAAGATCAAAATTGTATAAAATAAATTGCTAACTTAAAATAATATTAATTATTATTAACAAAAGAAATGTAAGACACAAAGGGACTTCATATTATTTGTATTATATATTTATTCACTTTGTAAATTTGAACTTTCCCAATTTTTCTATTGTTTTGTGAGGGTTCAATCAATAGACAAACATACAATTATTATTTACGTATTTGAAATTTTAAATAGTATTTATACATACTTAAAGTTTAAGGAATTACAAAAATACAAGTTTACGTTTGACCTACGATTTCTTAATGGCCTATTGTTAACCTATGACATGAATTTTACAGATATAATAAATAATTACACTATTTCTAGAAAATTCTCACCTCTTCTTCCAGACCCTTCTCTTTGCCCAGGATGTCTTTAACAAATTATGAGAACAACTCTACAAGGAAGATGTATTTAAAAGAAATAATTTTGACATAAGACATATAAATATCCACCAATAAAATTTGGGAAACTATTTTTTTTAAAATTCTCCTAAAGTCACCAAGTATTTTGTAGTTCGTAAAAACATTTCAAGGTTGTCACGTTGACCTTCAGTGGTTCTAACAAATAATGTCATTATAAGAATGTTTAATAGTTGACTAATGAAGTGATTCAAATGATGTTTATCATAGTCTATAAATTATTGTATAAAATATATTTCCCAAAAACGTTATAGACTAATGTAATAAAATTGAAATATTTCATCTTAACATAGTACTTAGAGTATGTTACAAAAATGTATTGTTTGGTATGCGACAATAATACATATACCCCGATATCTCTAAGAAATCTTTTCTAAACTTAAATCCTTCATTCATAGCAGTCTTATGAACACACTTTTTTATATGTAGAAATAGTTGTCCACATACTAAAAATGACGTCACGTCGTAAAATATTTAAGCGAAACGTTTGCTTAATCTCAACACCAGGATCATTTTAGTTTTAATTTAAATTTCTTCTTCACCTATCACAACATATAAAGATTTGATCTACACTTATCCCATCATAGAGAGATTTGCTCTAAACTTATCCCAAATTGAATGATTTGATTTAGTGTTATCCAACATAGTTATTTAATCTAAACACCGATGCACGGACGTAAGTTGACGTTGAAGGTAAATACAATACAGATGTCATCAAATCCTAACTACGCAATACAGTCTAATGTCTTGGTGATGTCATAGTCAACAAATTTGAGATTCACTGTGGATGAAAATGAAACATAACGTTAGAATATTTAACAATAAAATAGTTTGAGATTCACTGTGGATATACATGAGACATAATGTTAGAATATTTGACAATAAATTATTTTCCCTCAACGTCATAAGCTAAACATCCTTTATTAAAGAGAATTAGTGCATAGCAACCCACGTCAGGTGTTGAAATGTGTTTTTATTATATCACGTGTTACACCAAGGCCGAATGACTCATTGAAAGAAGACATCAGTAGTGAACATTTATTTATACAGTATACCCTCACCTATTCGTGGTTCCTCCACTTGTGCTATCATTGTAATCGTATTATGACAAAACATAGTTTATGATCAATTTATTCTTATTCATTATTTGTGAGTGAACAAATAATATTTTTCTCGAATTCATATTGCAATATATATATATATATATATATATATATATATATATATATATATATATATATATATATATTGTGGAGATCTTACGCGCAGTTAGTAGCATTCAAAGAGACATCTGGTCCTTTGAAGTTGCACGTGGCCACAGGAGGTTGACCACAAGACGATAAATGGTATTCTGGTGTGAACTGGCCCGGTCAGTAGATTCGACGATGAAAGGAGTTGCCGAGCGAGGTGACCGAAGGTGTTAAATCTGCCCAGGGGTAGATAGGAATGACCAGACGTGCAGGTGGTCTGGGTCGGGGGTAGGAAAGGGGTACAGCAGAGACGGTTATGTCAAACCGCCCCCCACCCCCGCACAAGTCAATCTATGGGGGGTAGTACGAGATGATTGACAGAGATGATGAACCTATTACAATTAGAGACTGACGGAAGACTGGACACAAATGGACTGACGTGAGTTGTTTGGAGGCGTGGCCTCAGGACTGAGAGTTGGTTATAGGACGGGACTAACTAGGAACGGGGCTCAGGACTGAGAGTTGGTTATAGGACGGGACTAACTAGGAACGGGGCTCAGGACTGAGAGTTGGTTATAGGACGGGACGAACTAGGAACGGGGCTCAGGACTGAGAGTTGGTTATAGGACGGGACTAACTAGGAACGGGGCTCAGGACTGAGAGTTGGTTATAGGACGGGACTAACTAGGAACGGGGCTCAGGACTGAGAGTTGGTTATAGGACGGGACTAACTAGGAACGGGGCTCAGGACTGAGAGTTGGTTATAGGACGGGACTAACTAGGAACGGGGCTCAGGACTGAGAGTTGGTTATAGGACGGGACTAACTAGGAACGGGGCTCAGGACTGAGAGTTGGTTATAGGACGGGACTAACTAGGAACGGGGCTCAGGACTGAGAGTTGGTTATAGGACGGGACGAACTAGGAACGGGGCTCAGGACTGAGAGTTGGTTATAGGACGGGACTAACTAGGAACGGGGCTCAGGACTGAGAGTTGGTTATAGGACGGGACGAACTAGGAACGGGGCTCAGGACTGAGAGTTGGTTATAGGACGGGACTAACTAGGAACGGGGCTCAGGACTGAGAGTTGGTTATAGGACGGGACGAACTAGGAACGGGGCTCAGGACTGAGAGTTGGTTATAGGACGGGACTAACTAGGAACGGGGCTCAGGACTGAGAGTTGGTTATAGGACGGGACTAACTAGGAACGGGGCTCAGGACTGAGAGTTGGTTATAGGACGGGACTAACTAGGAACGGGGCTCAGGACTGAGAGTTGGTTATAGGACGGGACTAACTAGGAACGGGGCTCAGGACTGAGAGTTGGTTATAGGACGGGACTAACTAGGAACGGGGCTCAGGACTGAGAGTTGGTTATAGGACGGGACTAACTAGGAACGGGGCTCAGGACTGAGAGTTGGTTATAGGACGGGACTAACTAGGAACGGGGCTCAGGACTGAGAGTTGGTTATAGGACGGGACTAACTAGGAACGGGGCTCAGGACTGAGAGTTGGTTATAGGACGGGACTAACTAGGAACGGGGCTCAGGACTGAGAGTTGGTTATAGGACGGGGCTAACTAGGAACGGGGCTCAGGACTGAGAGTTGGTTATAGGACGGGACTAACTAGGAACGGGGGACAGGACTGAGAGTTGGTTATAGGACGGGACTAACTAGGAACGGGGCTCAGGACTGAGAGTTGGTTATAGGACGGGACTAACTAGGAACGGGGCTCAGGACTGAGAGTTGGTTATAGGACGGGACTAACTAGGAACGGGGCTCAGGACTGAGAGTTGGTTATAGGACGGGACTAACTAGGAACGGGGCTCAGGACTGAGAGTTGGTTATAGGACGGGACTAACTAGGAACGGGGCTCAGGACTGAGAGTTGGTTATAGGACGGGACTAACTAGGAACGGAGCTCAGGACTGAGAGTTGGTTATAGGACGGGACTAACTAGGAACGGGGCTCAGGACTGAGAGTTGGTTATAGGACGGGACTAACTAGGAACGGGGCTCAGGACTGAGAGTTTGTTATAGGACGGGACTAACTAGGAACGGGGCTCAGGACTGAGAGTTGGTTATAGGACGGGACTAACTAGGAACGGGGCTCAGGACTGAGAGTTGGTTATAGGACGGGACTAACTAGGAACGGGGCTCAGGACTGAGAGTTGGTTATAGGACGGGACTAACTAGGAACGGGGCTCAGGACTGAGAGTTGGTTATAGGACGGGACTAACTAGGAACGGGGCTCAGGACTGAGAGTTGGTTATAGGACGGGACGAACTAGGAACGGGGCTCAGGACTGAGAGTTGGTTATAGGACGGGACTAACTAGGAACGGGGCTCAGGACTGAGAGTTGGTTATAGGACGGGACTAACTAGGAACGGGGCTCAGGACTGAGAGTTGGTTATAGGACGGGACTAACTAGGAACGGGGCTCAGGACTGAGAGTTGGTTATAGGACGGGACTAACTAGGAACGGGGCTCAGGACTGAGAGTTGGTTATAGGACGGGACTAACTAGGAACGGGGCTCAGGACTGAGAGTTGGTTATAGGACGGGACTAACTAGGAACGGGGCTCAGGACTGAGAGTTGGTTATAGGACGGGACGAACTAGGAAGGAGAAGGGACTCAGGGAGACGACCGCTAGGGAAAGTGTAGACTTGTAAATAGTTTGACTGTAGAGATTAGATTTAGGAGAGAAGTAACTAGAATTGAAGAAGTGAAGTAATAAACATAATTAATAAGTGTTCAAGTCGTCTTGGAGTCTTTGTGTTTGAAGTGAGTGTAAGCAGAGAGATATTAGTCACACGAGTACCCAGGTTCCCCACAAAATATATATATTAAAAAATTAAGGCAATGTTCTGTATTGCATATGATCACTATTTGTTATTAATTGATCGGTGCGTTTTGTATTTATCTGTCTAAGTTTGACCTTAAATGTGATATACTTTCTGTCAATTCTAATACATATGTCTTAAACATAGAAAAGGACTTTTCGGTACAGTAATACATACTGGGCAGCTATGCTATGCTATGCAGTGTTGCATTCCTGTTCTTACTTATCCTTTCTATTAAAATAATGTTGCATTGTAAAATTAAAATTTGTTTACATTATCATACTAAATTAGTCAAATACATTAGTGAAATACATAATTGCATGTACATATACTACATTAGTGAAATACATAATTGCATGCACATTTACTACATTAGTGAAATACATAAAGAACTCCTTATTTAATGTTGAAAGATGTAAACTGATAACAAGACAATTCATTTTCTTAGTTTGCTCATTGGCGTGTTGTTAAACATTATCTAGTAAAGTAACTACACGGCGATGAACAAAACGCCTAGTGTTTTTCATTTATATTATAATTTGTTTTTAAAAATTAAAAAAAAATTATTAAAACACATTGTAACTTGACCAGGACGACACATGGTCAACATTATGTAGTTTGTAACTAGACCATGACGACACACATGGTCAACATTTTTAGTCTCTACTTAGACCAGTGTTGTCCAACCAAAAATCGTTCACGGCACACTAAACTGGTAAAAAATTTGCGCGGCACACCTCACAAAAAAAACAGTGTTTATTCAAAAGATTTTTCATAATTAATGAGATACTTGAGCGTTTTCTTTGGAGCAGATGAGCTCAAAACGCGGCTCATTGCTGGATAAGCAAACTCTCATTTCTCTGTCTATCATCTTCAGTCTTTCACGTTTGACGTATGCGAGCAGTTGCGCCTTTACCCTGATGTCAGTACTTTCATCGATTTGCATTGCCCAGAGCTTTTGGAGGTCGTCGGTTTCCGCAAAATGCTCTTTAATTTGAATGTCAAAATCTGTCGAAATGTCAGCAATCCGACGTCCCATCGTCCGATGAGACAGTGGAATCTTATTTATTTTTTCAACAGCGTCGGGGCCCAACTCCATAGTCTCAACTGCGATTCGTAAAGACGGCAATAAGATTGTCTCAGCGTCCAAATGTGATTTATTTTGTTTGACCAAAAGATTCGCAATTTTATAGCTTGCTAACCGAGCTTTGATAGGAATTGAGGAAAATGTCTTCATTATTTTTATGGCTGCTCTAAGTTGGACCGAATGGATGCGAAACAACTTTTCGGCTTGTCTTTCAATCCTGGATGGTTTGAGTTCAGATGCCGCTTCATTTTACTGGGGTTCATGGACTCGTTGGACAATGCCATGTTACAATTAAGAAAAAACGGAAGAGAAGGATCATTTGCACATTGTATGAAACCATACTCAAGATATTCTTTGTGATATTTCCGTTTGGTAACATTCTTCTTGGGTTTCGCAGCTCTCTCTCCATTTTGATGCTCGCTGGAATCCTTCTGGCTTCTCTTCAAAAATTATCCATAGCCGTCTGTAATTAAAATATTTTTTTAAAATGTGAACAGCAGGAAGGGTTTTATTTACTTACAACAGATATTTATTCCCAATGGAGAAGAGAAATGTTGTAGCTTTCAAGAGATTCTCACAACCAGAACGATACAAACATGAACCGTTTTATTCAATTCTTTTTCGGTTAAGGATATTTTTTTTCAAAACGTGAATGAAAAAGCCTAGCAATTTATGGTATTTTTGAAATATTTCGCAGCACACTAAAATTTTCTCGCGACACACTAGTGTGCCGTGGCACACCGGTTGGACAACACTGACTTAGACCATGATGACACACTTGGTCAACATTTTGTAATTTGTAACTAGACACTAACGACACACTTGGTCATTATTCTGAAGTTTGTACCTAGACCAACTCGACACACTTGGTCAACATTCTGTAGTTTGTAATTAGACCAGGACACACACTTGGTCAACCTTCTATAGTTTGTAACTAGACCATGACGACACAGTTGGTCAACATTCTGTAGTTTGTAACTACTCCATGACGTCATCTCATCCTGCCCAGAGGTTCCCCAAGATTTGATCCCCGATGACCTCATGTACACGTTCAATACCTTTGCCTCTGTGTAGCCATGGGCTGGTATAGTGTGACGTTGATTATTTACATTCTAAATTGTTTTCATTCATAATTGTAATTTAATTGTGTTGAAAGTGTCTTCAAAATAGACTACATTTTTATAAATATAAAGTGATTCAACATACATTTTATGCACTAGAAAGGTAAGTCTATGAGAATTATGAGCTCTTTCCTCTACAACGATATGGTTTCACACGCCTTCGTTTGCGCACCGTGCCCACATCTCCAGTTCAGCCTAAACACTTTGTTTTTTGCTCTGCTTTTTGAACGGGTGATGTTTTCCGCTGAATGAAAAACGGATCAAGTTCTTTGAGCTGTTTGAATATTTCTCAATTTAAACCAGTTTTTTAACCCATAACTAATCGTTGAATTTTCTTTTACTTATGACTTTTTTTTCTGAAAGGAATATTATCATTGTCTCTCGTTATTCAACTTCTATTGTTAGCGATTTCCTCATTATGACCATCTTATATCTGTGTACAATAAAATACATGTCGTCTGAGTCAGTATTCTCTTAAAGCTTCACAACATTCGTAAGTGTATAACTTGTGTCTTGGTGTGTTAAATAAATTTAACAAATTATAAAACCATTTAGTGACATAAACAGTTCTACTACTGTGATTTTGTTTGGCAAAGATAGTGTACACAGAGAATCCTCATAAAAACATAAAGATACCAAACATAAACAAGTAGTCGTGCTATGTCGATGTCTGTAAACGCGTACCACGGTGATGTATCAAAGCTCAATTTAGTCTCAAAGTCTTCGGTTATATCCTGAACGCTCCTGTCACTGTGCTAACAAACAAAGTCATATGTGTTATGTATTTAACAGCAGTCTCTCTAATAGAGGTGTCAAAGTGCAAACAAAGACATAAGTGCTATTTCTTTAACAGCTGTCTCTCTTACAGAGGTGTCAAAGTGCTAACAAATAAAGACATATGTGCTATGTTTTTAAGAGCAGTCTCTCTCATAGAGGTGTCACAGTGCTAACAAACAAAGACATATGAGCTATGTATTTAACAGCTGTCTCTCTCATAGAGGTGTTAAAGTGCTAACAAACAAAGACATATGTGCTATGTTTTTAAGAGCAGTCTCTCTCATAGAGGTGTCAAAGTGCTTACAAACAAAGACATATGTGCTATGTCTTTAACAGATGTCTCTCTAACAGAGGTTCACCGCAAATTTATTTAGTGGAAGTCAAAAACAATTGTTCATTGATAGTGAATAGTTTTAAGCCTTAACAATACTGTTAGCAATTAAAATGAGGATCTCGTGGCATTTTCCTTCATTGACCTGGTCTACGTACGATGGTAGTCTTCTACCAGGAATGGTCAAGCTTTGGTCGCGTCTAAAATAAGTATGGTCTTTAAGTCAGGATGTACATTTCAACGGTGATGGTATTTTCTCAAGAAATGGTGAATCTTGGTCATGTCTACGATATATATGATTTTTAGTCAGGAGCAAATATAGTTGATCAAAAAAGTTACATTTTAATACAAATAAAAAAGTGGTGCGTCTACTCCACCCCCCCCCACTATACCCTTGCATACAACTAACTTAAATAACGTGGTTAGGTGGAGGGCATGAATAAAGTAGGTGATGCGTTTCGATTTTCTTTTAAAATATTTTTGATGGATTTCCAACTATCTGTGGGAAAAATTCAAAAATCTTAAGTCACGTCTTCGGAATCGGAAATTAATATTTAAGCCAAAAATAACCAAAGTTTTTTCGATGAACTTTCTGTGTGTTGATGTATAACTTGAAATCCGAATGCTGCTGTTGAAAGACGGCCTTTAAGCGGCAACCCGTCATGCTCTACTTTGTAGACGTAAATGTCTTTATTTTTGGTATCGGATCTTCAAATTTTCTAATACTTTTTTTAAAAGTTTTACTGACAAAGGTCTAAAAATACCACCGAGTTTTGTGTATAAAAATGATAAACTGTCAACACAATTCAGAAAATCAAGTTCGGTGAAGCTTTGTTGACGTATAGAGAAACACAAATATTTAAAAAATCATATAATCAAAATTCGATTGCTGCATTAAAAGCCGGAACGCCATGCCATAAAATTAGGTAGTACTCTTTGATATTGTTAACAGTTTCACTGAGCTGTTACAACTATCAGATTAATTTAATATTTGAATGTGAATCAAAGATAATGTTCTCACGACATACGCTCAACTGTACCGTATGCCTTTACTATTTTTATACAAGCTAAAACTGTTAGCAAACAAACACAACCGCTAGGTGGCGCTGTAAGAAAATTCAAATACTATTTTTAAGTTTTCACTGGTGCTATTTTTTAATCTTAACGGAGTTTTCTCTACTTGATGCTTTCCGAAATTGGAAAAAAATAATACAATATAGGCCTACTTCTACAACCGTCTTTAAGTAAACATTAGAATTTTTATGCATCAAATTCTTTGTATCCTCCTCTTTCTTACCCAACGACGTGTAATACGATATCTCATCTCTTTCTATATATATAAGACGCATTTGTTGTCTGGATGTCTGTCTGTCTGTTCCCTAATAACTCAAGATCCAGACAACCAAATAACGTGAAATTTGGTACACGTACACAAAATTATACCGGAAAGGTTATTAAACAGGTTTCGTTCCATATATATAAGATACTGGGGCCCGGGGGCCCAAAATGTAGTTTTTCCCTATATGAGCTATATAAAATAAAAATTATTGAAAATTAAGACGTAAAATAATGACGCAAATTAATAAACATTTTGGTGTCGAGATTAACAAGAAGGCGATTATCGCCATAAAATAATTTTTTTGTTGTTGTTGCTTTGTTGTTGTAGTTGTTGTTTTGTTGTTGTTTTGTTGTTGTTTTGTTGTTGATGTTTTTGTTGTTGTTTTGTTTTTGTTGTTGTTGCTGTTGTTGTTTTTGTTGTTGTTGCTGTTGTTGTTGCTGTAGTTGTTGCTGTTGCTGTTGTTGCTTTTGTGTTGTTTTTGCTGTTGTTGTTGTTGTCCACATCCCTTGCCCTGCGACGACAATGTCCTTCATGTTGTTGTTGCTTTGTTGTTGTTGCTGTTGTATTTGTTGTTTTGTTGTTGTTGCTTTGTTGTTGTTGCTTTGTTGTTGTTTTGTTGTTGATTTTGTTGTTTTTGTTGTTGTTTTGTTTTTGTTGTTTTTGTTGCTGTTGCTGTTTCTGTTGTTGTTTTTGTCGTTGTTGCTGTTGGTGTTGCTGTTGTTGTTGCTGTTGTTGTTAAACCCGGGAAAAGCCGGGTACTTGCCCCTAGTATATATATAAGACGTTGTCTGTCTGTCTGTCTGATGTTCCCTATTAACTCAAGATCCAGACAACCAAAAAACGTGAAATTTGGTACACGTACACACAATGACATGAGAAAGGTTCTTAAACAGGTTTCGTTCCATATATATAAGATACTGGGGGACAGGGGCCCACAATGTAGTTGTTTCCTTATATGAGCTCTTTAAAAAAAAATTATCCTATTTCACGTGTAGGTAGAAGCATGAAACTTTCGGTGGTTGTTACGTATCATTTGTCGATGGTAACAGGTAAAAAAAAATATATATAAATTATCACTTACTGGGGGCGGGGGCACTAATGTAGTTTTCTTATTTGTAAAACTGACTCAAAACTAATTCTTCAATTTCCCATGAAGGTAGAAGCATGAAACTTTGGGAACTTGCTGAATACACTCTTATGACAATAATTGGCGAAAAATATTTTTAAAAACTTTTCTCATGGGTGGCCTGGGGCCCAAAACTGTTTTTTTTTCTTCCGTATATGAGCTTTATAAAACTGAATCAACACTAATTCTTTATCTTTCTTTGTAGGTAGAAACATGAACTTTGGAAAGTTGTTGAGTACCCTTCCGTGATGGTAGCAGTCAAAAAAAAACTAACTGGGAGGCCGGGGGCCCAAATGTTATACCTATAAGACGCATTTGTTGTCTGTTTGTCTGTTCTCAAATAACTCAAGATCCAGACAACCAAATAACGTGAAATTTGGTACACGTACACAAAATTACATGGGAAAAGATTTTAAACATGTTTCGTTCCATATATATGATACTGGGGGCCAAGGGCCCACAGTGTAGTTTTTTCCTTATATGAGCTATATTAAAAATAAAAATAAAACAATATCCTATTTTCCGTGTAGGTAGAAGCATGAAACGTTCGGTGATTGTTAAGTATCATTTGGCGATGGTAAAAGGTACAAAAATTATATAAATTATCACTTACTGGGGGCCGGGGGCCCTAATGTAGTTTTTTGTCTTATATTTAAAACTGACACAACACTAATTCTTCAACTTCCCGTGAATGTAGAAGCATGAACTATGGGAACTTGCTGAATACACTCTTATGACGATAAATGGCGAAAAATAATTTTAAAAATTTCACTCATTGGTGGCCGGGGGCCAAAAACCGTTTTTTCCCTTACAAGGGCTATATAAAACTTAATCTACCCTAATTCCTCATCTTTCTTTGTAGGTAGAAACATGAACTTTGGAAAGTTGTTGAGTACCTCTCGTGACGGTAGTAGTAGAAAAAAAATCACTAACAGGGGGGGGGGAGATTAAGGTTCCAAGGTGCTCCGACGCCAATTGGCCTCCGCTAGCATGTGGTCCAAGGTGTCCCTTTGCATCTACATGGAGGCATTTTGGTGAAACGTTTGCTAAAGAAAAAATGTTTAGCAGGCTCAGAAGGCTTTCGTTCCCTTATAATTGAAACTTTGCTTTGCCATGACAATCAACAAGTCACAGGGCCAATCTTTTGGGAATGCTGGTATAGACTTGCAGACACCATGCTTTTCTCATGGGCAGTTGTATGTGGCCTGCTTCAGAGTGGGCAAAGAGGAAAATCTGTTTGTACACACTCCATATGGAACTGCCAAAAATGTTATCTATCGCATTGCTTTAAGATAAATGTACTCTTTTATTGCATGCATGTGTACGCTTCTACAGAAAACCTTATTTTAAACCCGGGATAAGCCGGGTACTTGCCCCTAGTCTAATACAGTTTTATAACTAATATCTTATATTATCTTGTCTATTAAAACACTCCGTCTATCCAGAAGATTATTGCGTTTCACGCTTATACAGGGTTTATGTTTAGACTTGGATTGTTTTTACAGTAGGAATAGGAATACCTGTGTGAAATACCAATATAATAGGAACAGCTGTTTGAAATACCAATGTAATAGTAATGGTAACACCTGTGTGAAATAGCAATGCCTAAGTACTGATTATTCATTACAGCTCTTGGTTTAAAAACAATTGTTGGTTGAGTATTTTTAAACAAAATTAAATATTAGATACGACCCGCGGTGGACCATACGCAGTAGACGTGCTTATAGATAATACAAAGAAGGGGGGGGGAGAACGGAAACAATCATCAGCACGAACAAAACGAGAACAAGGTGAATGAAAGTCGAGGGGGGAGTAGGAAGGACCACTCAACCATTATTAGTCTCGATACATGCGCTCTGCGATTGTTGTTACCACCCCCCCCCGCACCACCCTCGTTTTAATAAATCAACGGCGGCATCGTTGATCCGTCAAAAACGTCATTTTAAAATCATCGATGGTAGCGTTGTTCCGGAGAAAAAGAGTTAAAGATGAAAATCTCAAAGAGATATGACTCATAATATTTTATTTGAAGAAAACACAACTGATCCGTCAAGAACTGGAAGAGCTGAGCCAGAGAGCCTACAACTTGCTTTTGAAAATTAAAGTGGATGACAAAAATTCAGGACAACTGAACGCATCTATTAAAATTGTTTCCCGTATTATACAAGACATTAAGCAGATTTACACTAACGAGCAACTTTTACCAAGGCATGAAGAAGAAATAAATCATTATGAAAAAGAGTCATAACCAGAAATAAAATTTACGGGGGAAAAAAATTGGTGCAAATAAGATAACAATAATCGGAAGCTAAAGGGATGGAAGATACAAAGAAAGAATCACGGGTGGAAAACGAAAATGGAGGAATGAAGTTGACAAGACATCAACGCTACGACGACGCAATAAAAAAGGTGGAGAAAGACTTTTTTGTGCAAAGGCTAAATGGAGCCGCTCAATTAGAAAAAGAGTATCAGCATCTGAAGAGGGATGAATGTAAACGTCAAGGAAATGTTGCATGTCTACTTAATTTTATTTCTAAACTATTAATACATTTTCAGCAAATATATATATAAAAGGCTCGAACATTGAAATTTAACAGAATATTTCGTTGTTATTTTTAAGTAAGGAATTATTTGTTGTTTAAAAACTTACAGGAGTGGTGTTTTTTTTTAAAAGGACAACAAAAAAACACGTGCACACACACCCTCCCCAACAACAGAGTTGTAATTTAAGCTATTTTGTTTGATGATTATGTGGATTTGGAAAATGTGATTTATGATAATTAAAATTTTTCATTTTATTTTGCAGAATTTTTTTAAGTTGCAGCTAACGAACTTTTTAAAAAACTAACAAAATCTTATTGTAATAAAATAACATGCATTAAATAACACAAATAAATTTCGAACCACATCATGGGCAGTAACTCTTGTCTTTAAAATATTCCAGTTATATAAATAGCTTTAACGATATAAAAATTTATTGCTGAAATACTTTAATATTAGTAGCCTTACTTTACTTATCAATATTCTTGTTTGCTAATTTAGTATTTTTATTCGTACAAAAAATAAGTCATTAGTCAAATTATGCTTCTTAAATGTATTATTATTATTATTATTATTATTTGTTCACTTATATAGCGCAGTACCCCAGCCTACAGCTGGGCTCACAGCGCTTTACAAACATGTTCAACAACTACATAAAACACATAGCACTCTAAATCTTCCTAAACATATTTACACACGCAAAATCTTTAAATTATATAAATGTTCAGAAATGGACGCATCGCCGCAGTGGACTGTTAATTTGATGGAGCAATCCTTAGCGAAATAGGAATCCATGATGAAGATCCTGATCCAGAAATAATAACAAGACAAATACACACAGTTAAATCAAGAGTTCAAGGCTATGCATGCCTGTTAGGCGTAGCCTCGTTCTCAAGATTCCACCAAGAAGTTTAATCGCAATGGTCGTCCCGTGGTTCGTTGTAGTCTGTTTTAAATGTTTCAGTGGTATAACTGATGATTGTATTAGCCGAAACGTGTGCACTGTCGTTCTGTAATTAATAAAGGTTCCATATATTCTTAGATTGCACAACTTGTTTGTTTTTTATTTTTTTATTAATTAATTTAGTTTTTAAAATTTTATTTATTTATTTTATTTTATTAAATTTATTGATTTTGTGAGGAAATGGTGTCATGGGCCATACCACCTTAATTTAAATATTCATATATTTATATTTTAATTGTTATATATTATTCAAACATATAACTTACTATTCATATGAAAATAGAGAATGTCTGTATTCTATTTGTTTACTATTCACTTCACATTAAAGAACTTAACTATAAATGAAGAATGGTTTAATGGTACTATTGTCATCACGTTAAAGAACTAAGAAGTTAACATAAATAGTGATAAATGAGTAATTTTAAAAATTGTTTTTAAAAAAATCCCGATGTCCATCTGGCGACAAGTACAACAATCAAGGTGCACCACTAGATGGTTAAACACAGGTATATTTAACACAAACACAATTTATTTTACTTTCTTTTATACCAATTTAATTTTGAAAGATATGGGTCATAACCAATGTTCCCTCTAAGGTTCGTTGTTCCATGTGCAAAGTGAAAAAACTCGAGGGCAGAGTTGCACAACATCCATTCTTTTTGTAATATTTTACACAATTTGAGCGCGTAATTCCAAACTGCTGCGCGGCATCGGTCAGATATCTGCACGGCGCGCAGCCGGGAGCTTAAAGGGAACATTGGTCATAACTCTGAGAAAGTTCGTAGTTAACAGAAATATCATGACTCACCTACCCTGTCTTTAAATAACTGGGTTGTGTCATACAAATTCTCGTCTTCCAGCCCAGAATTCTGGCGTGGAATGGTTTGCCTGAGGAAAACAGGAAAACAAAACTCTATCAACATATACATCTTAATAAAATGCCAGACTAGACACAAACTATGGATAGCCTAGGACGCAATAATCTTCTGTATAGAAGGAGCGTCTGTAGCAGATAAGATAAGATAACGTCATGGAATTAATTCTTTCACTTCATATGAGGTCCCTGATGGCCGCGTCAGATGAGGTCATAGTTGAGGTGAATACTAGTTTCCACACCAAGAACTTGTAAAATCACTCAAAAATTTTATTTTCAAAGTTCCTGATGTGGAAGCTCTAAAACACAAATCTGTCTTCGTCCGAAAAGGCCACTTAGGACCTTATATTTACTGGAGGTATTCGTTCTACAATATCAACCCTAGAGCTAACGCTTATCTTAAAGCTAACTCAACCATATGTGAGAAATAAATACATGATTCCAGTAAGCCATAACTGTAACCCTTCCCCGACCAAAAAACACATACACGTCAATAGTCACCTTGATGCAGGTGTATGGTATTCAAGTCGGTCACCTTATCATCACACATGATTAAAGTCACTCAGCCATGACGACGTGGTGCTACGTCACGTCCTAGCATCTGTGTGTCTGTATGTCTGTGTATGCGTGTGTATGTATGTATATTTTGTATGTCTTTATGTATGTGTATATCTGTATGTGTGTATATGTATAAATATGTGTGTATGTTTGTATGTGTATGTATGTCTGTATGTGTGTTTATGTATGTATGTGTGTGTGCCTGCATGTTTGTCTGTATGAGTGTATGTCTGTATGTGTGTGTATGTCTTTATGTGTTTTTATGTCTGTTTGTGTGTGCATGTATGTGTGTATAATAATAATAATAATATTTAATAATAATAATTTGATAATTTTTATAGCGCTGTATCCCAGCAAGGAGCCGGGCTCACAGCGCTTTACAAGGAGATAATAACATACATATAATAATTAAATAAACATTCTTATCATAATAACCATACTATCCATAATACATGGAGATAATAACATACATATAATAATTAAATAAACATTCTTATCATAATAACCATACTATCCATAATACATGGAGATAATAACATACATATAATAATTAAATAAACATTCTTATCATAATAACCATAATATCCATAATGCATGGAGATAATAACATACATATAATAATTAAATAAACATTCTTATCCCAATAACCACATACGTGACAGTACTATACATCTGAATATGTGTGTCTGTATGCGTCTGAAATGAGTTCATACGTTACGTGTTTTGTAAACCTTGGAACGTTTTGTTGACAGAAGCGATGCCTTTCACTTTATATAAGAGTTTTTGTTACATTAAACTGCCGGAGAAACATGAGAGATGGAAAAATTATAATAAAGTTATAAAACAAACAGACAACAGGGTGCGGTTAGCCTCAAAATGAAATCAATTTTTTAAATAATTTTTTTATAATTTTTTAAAATATTTTTTTATTCTTGCTTTACCGTTGATATACTTTCTATTTCGTTGGCTGTTTTTATAAGAAGTTGTTGTAAAATCAAATTATTTCTTGAATGTTTCAAAATAGATACAATAATGCACTGCCTTCAGTAGGGGGTTCATAATTTATACAGCGGTAAGAATTAGCTAGAAATGTACTGATTTGTCTTTTATGCTAATGTGTCCCAGATTATGGATATCCAAATAATTCATTATAGTAAATTATAGATCTTAAGATATTTTAAACATTTTTTACAAACAAAAGTATCTTTGTATCCGTGGCATTACTTGTAGGTTAGTATGGTCGTTCTTTCATTGCCATATATTTTATTTGAGCGGGGTGGGGGAGAAGACGGTGGAAGCCTATAACAAAATTGCTGTCCCTGGCAGAAGTCAAATGAGACAAGGCAACATGAGCTTGTACTGAGCGACCGATTACTTTGAGAATGATTATTTAAGTCCCGATTACTTAAGGCTCAACTACTTAGGCCCGATTACTTGTGGAATCCTGGGGACAGGAGATTTTAAATGAATCAAACAATTGTACATTTCACAGAGCCATGTGGCGCAAATGTTTGGACGTTGGTAGGTATAATTTTCGCGGTCATCATGACGGCTATAGAATGCAACCTAACAACATCCATGCACCTCATCTCACACAGTAGCTAACAGGATACTTCCAAAAACATACTATTGTGCTCTATAAACTTTTATACCTGTTGTAAATGCATTGATCATACTCATAAACTAAAACTACAGTAAACTGAACATTCAAACAAAATGTCAACAACAATGACGTATCGTTCAGTCAGGTCACAGGGCCCAGCAGCTTGAATGTTAATGTTCTCTAGGCGGCGGTCAATGTTCCCTATGAGCTTCGTTGGTGCGTGTGCAAAGTAAACAAAAAAGTTGTGAGCAAATTTGGACAGCATCAATTTTTGTGCAATACTACACTATTTGCTGCGCGGTTATTCTAAACCGAGGCGCGGCGTCGGCCAGAGAACTGCTCTGCCGCACAAACACGCAGCTTAAAGAGAACATTGGCGGTGGAAGTAACATTTTAATTGATAAACTTTACATACTGACAACTTTGTACGTCATATCAAAATCAGTTTTTCTGCTAGACCTACACAAGAAACACAAGGGAATAGGCGCGAGTTTGTTAAATTTTTTCAGTTAGGCGCATCAACACCTGTGGGTGGGTGGTAACAGTTATTACATCACCAACCATTTACAAACCAAACCTAATTTTAAAAATTTAAATAAAGTCCAAATTATTTTAAACCCTTTTTTTTGTCCATATTATAAAAAAAATATATAATTAATAACAAGTTTCATTTATTGTTCGTTGTTGCAGTAATATCTCTGAACAAATGAAAAACATTTTTTAATTTTTTTATTAAAAAAAAATATTTGTGTTATGCATTGCACATTGACAGGGCTGTGTAAATGTTGATAAATATATTAGAGCATATATTAAATGTATATATTTAATACATAGCACTAATTGAATTCATGGGTCATTCATTATACATTTGTGTGTATGTAATTCAAAGTAAATTGTTATTATAGTTTAAATATCTTCTTATATAATTGCAAAAAATGCAAAATTTTCTTGCCTTATCTATAGGAACTACTGTCTCTATATTTTAAGAAAAGGAAAATTAAAAACAAATAATTTACAAAACACAAGAGATTTCTAAATGAGCTTTGGATGCCTGCAATTTAACATAGAATTAAACCTACAATTTAACCTAGAATTAAACCTTGTTTGAAAATCCAATCCAGGAAGCCCACTAAATTCATCTTATGTTATTTGTTTCAGACGCCCCTTCTTTACAGAATATTATTGTGTCCCATGCTTATGTCTAGTCTTGCTTTTCATAAGAGTTTTAAATGTTGATAAAGTGTTCTCCTGGTTTGATAAGGCAACCCAATCCACGTCCGAATGTTCATAGATTGTTGCCACATAATGTTGTTGTAGTAAATACAGAGATTCGTGGTTCAACTCACTGGTGTTATGTCTAACGAAAGTAAAGTTTGTTAAAGGCATCTTTAGTTCAGTTGTTAAAAAACAAGTTTAACATATAGTCAGTTACAAGTTTAACATAGAGTAAGTTACAAGTTTAACATATAGTCAGTTACAAGTTTCACATAGAGTCAGTTACAAGTTTAACATAGAGTCAGTTACAAGTTTCACATAGAGTCAGTTACACGTTTAACATAGAATCAGTTACAAGTTTCACATAGAGTCAGTTACAAGTTTAACATAGAGTCAGTTACAAGTTTAACTTCGAGTCAGTTACAAGTTTAACATAGAGTCAGTTACAAGTTTAACATAGAGTCAGTTACAAGGTTCACATAGAGTCAGTTACAAGGTTCCCATAGAGTCAGTTACAAGTTTAACATAGAGTCAGTTACAAGTTTCACATAGAGTCAGTTACAAGTTTCACATAGAGTCAGTTACAAGTTTCACATAGAGTCAGTTACAAGTTTAACATAGAGTCAGTTACAAGTTTAACATAGAGTCAGTTACAAGTTTAACATAGAGTCAGTTACAAGTTTAACATATAGTCAGTTATAAGTTTAACATAGAGTCAGTTACAAGGTTCACATAGAGTCAGTTACAAGGTTCACATATAGTCAGTTACAAGGTTCACATATAGTCAGTTACAAGTTTCACATAGAGTCAGTTACAAGTTTCACATAGAGTCAGTTACAAGTTTCACATAGAGTCAGTTACAAGTTTCACATAGAGTCAGTTACAAGTTTCACATAGAGTCAGTTACAAGTTTCACATATAGTCAGTTACAAGTTTCACATAGAGTCAGTTACAAGTTTCACATAGAGTCAGTTACAAGTTTAACATAGAGTCAGTTACAAGTTTTACATAGAGTCAGTTACAAGTTTAACATATAGTCAGTTACAAGTTTAACATAGAGTCAGTTACAAGTTTCACATAGAGTCAGTTACAAGTTTAACATAGAGTCAGTTACAAGTTTAACATAGAGTCAGTTACAAGTTTCACATATAGTCAGTTACAAGTTTCACATATAGTCAGTTACAAGTTTCACATAGAGTCAGTTACAAGTTTCACATATAGTCAGTTACAAGTTTCACATAGAGTCAGTTACAAGTTTCACATATAGTCAGTTACAAGTTTCACATATAGTCAGTTACAAGTTTCACATATAGTCAGTTACAAGTTTCACATAGAGTCAGTTACAAGTTTCACATATAGTCAGTTACAAGTTTCACATAGAGTCAGTTACAAGTTTAACATAGAGTCAGTTACAAGTTTCACATATAGTCAGTTACAAGTTTAACATAGAGTCATTTACAAGTTTTACATAGAGTCAGTTACAAGTTTCACATAGAGTCAGTTACAAGTTTCACATAGAGTCAGTTACAAGGTTCACATAGAGTCAGTTACAAGTTTAACATAGAGTCAGTTACAAGTTTTACATAGAGTCAGTTACAAGGTTCACATAGAGTCAGTTACAAGGTTCACATAGAGTCAGTTACAAGTTTAACATAGAGTCAGTTACAAGTTTTACATAGAGTCAGTTACAAGGTTCACATAGAGTCAGTTACAAGATATTCATAGAGTCAGTTACAAGGTTCACATAGAGTCAGTTACAAGGTTCACATAGAGTCAGTTACAAGGTTCACATAGAGTCAGTTACAAGGCTCACATAGAGTCATTTATAAGTTTCACATAGAGTCATGTACCAGTTTCACATAGAGTCAGCTTCAAGTAAGAAAAACATCAAATGTTATGCGATTCGCATTCAAACAAAGACAAGATTTGTTTTAAAAATAACGTAAGATTGGTATGCATAAATTATCACAAAACATTTGAATTTATTCAAAATGTTCAGCCAACTGATCAAATTGAGATGGGTGAAAGATCAATGACAGATAGTGTGACAGACAGACAGGTAGAATGGCAGAAAGGAAGAAAAAATAAAGACATCTTTTGTGTATATAAGTTGAATAGAGTCAAATTAAGAGAATGTTTACATAAATATGAATTAATTTCATAAGATGTTTATAATTACTATTTTCCACTCAGAATTTGCCTTGTGGTAGGCTACATTTATATCAGTGTATTTTTTAAAATGTAAAATGTTTCTAATTTAATTGTGATGTGCCGAGAAATTAATTGTTTGACTGTGTGACAAAAAATAGTTTTAACTAAAAAATAAATGTTTGGGTTAATTCTTGAAGAAGTCCTAGTGACACACACAAAAAAATAAATAAAAACACACTAACATATTTTTGCAGATTTGAAAATAATTAATTGAATATTTTTAGCTCAATGTTTAAAAAATTAAAATGCATCAATATCAATCAAGCTTATATATTTCAAATTAATAAAAATAGCAAAAATATATGTATAATCGGGTTATTTTAAACTTTTCCCGTTTACTAAACAAATGGAGTCATTAACCCTTAATTTTTTCTCACTTTGAGATTTATCACATGAATAGCTTACAAATTAAACATTCACAATTGTTTTTTTTTGTTTTTGTTTTTTGCACAGTATTTTCCTTTAGAGCGGCTCGCTAAACCACATGGATACTAAATAAACAGTTCTGCCTCTGCTGGAACTAAATAGTTGAGAGCAGCTAACACAAGGAGGTCTTGTACACGGCAATTAATCAATAAAGTCAGTACTTGAGTGTTGACTAGACTACCGTCACAATGTAAACAATCGATGACCTAATACACAATTGAGAAATTCTAAATAATTATTGTCAATATTATCAATGTTTTGAATGAGTAATCGAAGCTTTCCACTAGACAAATAAACGTTATAAAGTCATTGAATAGACAAATAAAAGTTATAAAGTCATTGAAAGGACAAATCATGTCAGGTCAAGATAAGGATGTTTATGGAGAATGTCAGATCGAGATGGATTTTGTGGATTAAGGTGACCTTCAAGAACGTTTTCAATATTGTTTAAAAACTCCTAAACACGAAAATTTCGTTTCATTGAATTGTCTTTCCTTTCATCATTTACCTAAAAGCCATCGTACGAAATTCGCGTTTGACTATATATACATCACGTAGCACAATTGACAGTCAAGATAACAGTTGGTTCCATCAGCCCTAACAGACCATGTATTTGTGGGAATATACATTTAAATGAAGGCAGACGATGTAAATGTTATAGAGGAAATATCAGGCACGTAGGACGTGGTTTTGTTACTGGACTTTCTGGCCCAGATCAATTAAAACCTGACGTCATAGACGCCACCAAAACCTACTTCATATTAGTGACAGCAGCACATGTTGTATTTGACACAAGTGAAGCCCAGAAGACGGAGATTGAATTTGTTTACTATGATCCAGATGACAGAAGTTCCGTGAGGAAAGCTCGTGGTCTGGAAGTTTTGAATACAAACTGTGAAGCTGACTTTAGTGAAGCTCTCTGTGTTACCGAGGAGAAAGAGATCGCTGGACTGTTAAATAAACTTAATTTTACTTGTTCTGAAGATATGTCTGACGATCGATTTATAAAAGAAATATTTGATAAAATCTTGTTTGCGATATACAATGAAGGTAATGAAGAATGTACAAGTCTTCTGTCAATGATGAAAGAAGAAGGGAATACTGAACTAATTGATTGTATACGAGAATTCATTACAATGTATAGCTTTAATAAACACTTGTACGATACATACCCAATAGTGAAGAGAACAAAACACATGCTTGATGCATACACGATAATGGAGAGAATTGTTGAAAAACAACATAAATTAATTAGACCACTTGATCTTCGTATTATCGGATGTGCTAAATTGATCAAAATTCCTGATATAAATTTTGATGAACAACTATGGGATAGTCTCATATCTTCAATCGTAAGGCCAATGCATGCTGTTGAAGAGGAAGTTACTTGAGATCTTGCGGTTCACATCTCTCACCCACACGACACATCCCAGAAAGTCACATTAGGTATCATTGTAAGTGCGGACACTCGTCACGGACATTACCAACTAATTTATAGTTTGGACACATGCAAGGGGTCGTCTGGTGGACCTGTCTTTGTTATCAAATCAACTATTTATAAAGGAAGTAGCTATACATTTTTAGTCTTGACACATGTAAAGGGTCATCTGATGGACCTGTCCTTGTTATCACATCAACTATTTATAAAGAAGGTAGCTATACATTTATAGAATAGCCATTGACACCTATCTATTCTGTCCCATAAGCCAGACATGGTGACAATCTGATTTTAAGTTCGGCATGGACAAAGTATTTTTAAAGAAATATTTTATATTTTCAGTAAATTTACACACACACACACACACATATATACATATATATATAAGTGCTGCCCTTTCGGACTCTTTATTTGACAAAAAGGGACTTTTATATAAATATTTGTTTAATCACATATACATTTCTATTTGTTTGACTTGGTATGAAAATAAACTTCAATTTAAGGTAAAAATTGAAAGTAGTTTTGCTGCGCTTCTGTAAATATTATTGGAAATTTAATTTTGCATTTAAATAATTATATATTTTTGTAAAAGAGACAAATATATTGAAAAGTAAAAATTTCTAGATAAAATTAATTAATACGTATTTTAGAAATGGTCAGTGTATATTATGATGAATCGTTTTTAAAATAACAATACATTTATGCGCTTACCTCCATTTATGTAAATTGTCCTCTTTCTTGATGTTTTCTCTCTAAAAACTTATATTATGTCGCATGTTGTTGAATTATCAAAGTATTTGCAATACACTAAGAGCTCGCTTAACGCGGGGGATACGTTCATCAAAGTAGAGCGTAAAGCCAAACAGCGCTAAACGAGGCTATCTTAACATGTAAATAATGGGGTTAGGGCAACCGTCAGGGGAAGATTGATAGAAAATTTAATAATTATGTTTTTTTAGTAAAAATAAAACCAAACATTTATTTCTTACAAAAATAAAAACAATATAAACGAATATACTTAAAAAAACAAATACAATTCTAAGTCAGTCAGATCTTTCAGTCTTTTCTGTGTTTCCAATGTGCTGCCTTTTTGTCAAGAATGCATCTAATGTAGTTTTCGTTTTCCTTTTGCGTTCTGCTAGAAGTTGTTGATAAGTGAATAAAGCATCTTTAACACCCAGTCTTGCTTTTGAACTTCTGTCAAAATTTGGATCATTTTCAACAAATTGGTCCATAATTTCAGTTTTAGTGGTCCAACTGCTTTTTAACAAACACCATCGAAAGTTCTTTTTGCTATTTTGCGAAATCACTTCTATCAATATTTTTGTTTTCTTCTTGCTCAGTTAATTCCTTCAGCTCATCATTAGAAAGACTAGTTTGTGTTTTTTAAAATATTTCTTTGACGTCTTCTCCATTTTCCTCATCTAAACTGGTTTGTTTCGCTAGTTCCACATTTCTCACTATTTCTTCCACTATTTCTTCACTATTTTCCACATTTCTCACTATTTCTTCCATATCGACACAATTTCGAGGAATCCCCGGGTTGAAATAAAAGAGCGCTAAATCGAAACAGTGCTAAACGAAACAGCGTTAAGCGGGGTCCTACTGTATTTATTAATTATAAAGCATACAAGAACAATAAATAAGCAGTTAAAATTTGTGAAAAGAGCTTTCTCTTTTTAATTTACAAGTATCTGACCCGTCGCGCGTTACAACGATGTCAGTATATAGTTACACAATCAAAGAAATCATTGAGTATTACCATTTAAAAATAATTATTCTGGAAAGCATTGCGGATATTTATTTTAAATATTCCCAAGTTTCATAGAAATCGGATAAATAAAATAATATTTTAAAAATCTTACATAAAAAATAACAATATTGAGGGCCCCGGTTTAAAATTATATGTATTTTCATTGTATTCATCAACTTATCAAATTATCAGGTCTGTAGGTTCAATAAAACAATACTTATAAAGTTATTATCAATTTAAAAAAAGAGAACAACATAAATGGTCCCGGTGCCCCAACTGATGCAAGGTGTAAATTTCAAAATACCTTTATATTACAATCTGGATCACGATGGATATGTGTGTTAATGTATGTCAGGATTGTGTAAAATCAAATAGAGAAAACCATTTTAAAAGTTTACAACAGCAAAAACAACAAAATATTTTAGGCCCCCGAACAAAAAGAAATGAACATTTGGGGTTCAATGTCACATATTATTTTTAATATGGATCATCAATTATTTATGTACAAAGTGTATCAATATCCATCGATCTAACCAGTAACTTTTTATATTTCAGAAAAAATATAAATTTTTGGCCCCCCGGCCCCAAACGTTTTTCTTTTTAACACTCTTTAAACCAAAAACTTATCCAGAATGTATTCAACAACTTTCCTAACGTTCAAAAAGTTATGATAAATAAAATAATATTTACATTGCTGATATAAGCAAGAAACAACTTTAAGGGCTGCCGGTCCAATGGATGCAAGATATAAAATTCGAAACATCTGACCATTACAATCTGGATCTTAATTGAAGTTTATCAATATTTGTCAAGACTATGTAAATATAATGGGGAATAAAATCTTAAAGGTTTACGAAAAAATGATTTGGAGACCCCGGCCCCGAAGGAATGAACATTAGGAGTTCAACTCCCCAAAATATTTTATTATGGGCTATCATGTTTTTTATATCAAGTTTTTATATATCAAGTTTTTATACATCAAGTTTTTATATATCAAAGTTTTATATATCAAGTTTGGACAATATATATTTATTCACCTTTGTAGCTAGAACTTAAGATCTTTTTATACATCTTATGTAAGCAAATTACGACATTAAGGAGCGCCCCCCCCCCAACGGGAAAAAAGCAATGCCAGATAAACATTTCGAAACACCTGTTCTTTTCTTTTCAATCAAGATCATAATGGATATATTGATAAAAATTCGTCAATATCGTATAAAATTGAAATGGGAATAAAATATTTAAGATTAACTAAAACAAAAAACATTTTCGACCCAGGCCCTGAAGGAATTGACATTAGGAGTTTAATTCCCTATGGTATTTTAATATGAGCTTTCAAGTTTTATATACCAAGTTTGGTCAAGACCGATTCACTTATCTTCCTTAACGTTTAAACTATTAATGATACAGCTCATATATATATATATATATAGGCAAAACGACATTAAGGGCGCTTAAACTATTTTATATAGATTATTTAAGCCAAAAATATTGCCATAAAATGTCTTTGGGCCCAACCGGTACAAGATGAAAATTTCGAAATACCTCTTTATTGCAATCTAAAATATAATGGATATATTTTTTCATTATTTGTTAAGTTCGTGTACAATTAAATTGGGAATAAAATCTTTTGTTTTTGTAAAATAAAAATTACGGGCCCCCTAGAAAGAATGGACATTAGGTTTCAGTAACATAAATTATTTAAATATAAGCTATCAAAGTTCTATATACCAATTTAGGTCAAGATTAATCTGTTTAACCAGGAGCTAACGCTGAAACTAATTTTTGTGTAGCACATATAGGTAAAATGACTTAAAGGGCCCTAGGCACAGTCAGTGCAAGATTGAAAGTTCAAAAGATCTGTTCATTTCAAGAAATTTCATAATGATTTTATTTTTCAATTTTTCTCAAAATTGTTCAAAATTGAATATGGATTTCAATATAAAACGTTTACGAAAAAAGACATTTGGGGCCCTTGCCCCGAAAGAATGAACATTAGGAGTTGACCAAGTTTGGTCAAAATCCATTCATTTTCCTAGTTGCTATTGCTTAAACTAATTTGTATATAGCTCATATAAGCAAAAAAATCCTACAGAAAAACAAACAACATTATTGGCCCCTGGAGCTCCAGGAGTGTTAAGTTTTTTAAAAACAATCAGCCAGTTACAATCCCGGGAGTGTACAAAACAAGCTCCCACATTTTCATGGCAATCGGATGAATAGTGTAAGACTATAAAGGACAAGCACACACACACACGAACCAACACACAGACAGACAGACATACTTTCATTTTCATATATATCGATTAAGGTGAATCGAGTAAATCCGTTTTTCAACTCCAAGAGAAGTGTGTGTGTCTAATTCATAGCAGTCTTGAAATAAACATCAACTTGTCAAAAAACTTTAAAAATGTGGAACAGTCTACAAATATTAATAGTAGGACTGGTACTGATTAATATAATTTTGTTCGATTAATAGGGGAAAACATTTCATCTATTAATATCGATTAATTTAGATTAATTATATTTTTATAACCCATATATATATCCCGTTAAGTTGAGATTCATTATTTCGCAAAATCTGTAAAGTCGCGGTAATTACATGTCTCCCAAATTTTGTGACGTAACACAGAAAATTCATTCTACTATGCAAGAAATAGGGAAGAAAAACCATTGTCTTTACGTATGCACACCTAAATAAATAATAATAATACGAGGGAAAAGTATGTAAGTAACAAAAAATATAAATTATTAATAAATTGGAAAAAAAATACTTGGAATATTTTCTAAAATTTTAACTGATAAAAGAATTTAACAATTAATCCATTAAATAATAGTTTATTTCTGCAGCCATAATTTATAGTAATTGTTAACGTATTTCATTTTGGCGAAACGACATGAATTCTGAGCTTGTGTAGCATTTAAATTTGAAAGCTGTTAAATTTAAATCTTTGTTTAAAATAAGAAGTTATATCGAAAGCAAAAGAAAATTGTCAAGTTTAATATTACAAAATTTATTAATGCGCACATTTTAATTATATACAGGAGATTTTGTGAGCCAAACCATGTTGAAGGAAAATTCGGCCGTGAGAGGGGGTGGCCTCTACGGGGCTCGACGGACGAGTAGGGTCACGGACCTGACCGCAACCCGAAACCGACAACTCCTGGCAAGCAATGCCGAAGTCCGATATGTTAGGTGTCAGGTTCTAGTCACATATGATTACAGTCACTGTACGTATCTTAGGCAAAGCATTTAGGTGTCATGCCGATGATGAAAACTACAGTACCCGTTGAGGGTCGGGTTACTCCGAAGCGACCGTTTTGCCCCTCAGTTCACTAGCAACGCAATTGTGCTTTGCCGTTTAGGGCCAGGAGCGCTTGTACGGATTAGCAAAATGTACCGCGAAGAACGCAGCGGACGTCAGCTCTGAGGAAACCTTCCAGTGGGGATTACGCCCCAGGTAGGTCTTTGATGATCCCCCGCTTAGCGGCGGTCCTAACCATGGAGACCCGTATGCTTTGCCGGGGTGGCGCCAAAGTGGTAGCGGGTCGTAGTAGGAAATTCCACCACCTCCTTGTGAGGCTAACTTAGTGGGAGGCATTTTTGACTCTATGTCCTGGATGCCCAGGTGGCCGCTTCAGAAGCGACCGCTCGGGGGGGGGGTTGTCAGCTGTTACGTCCCCTAGGGGGCCAGACAGCTGAGGGGATCTTTCGGTAAGCCCCATGAAGAGCACTAGGCTCGGAACTGCTGATTTTCTTCCACATGTAGGATCATTAGTAGGATCATTGGTACTACTGCATTTTTTAACTTTACTTTTAACTCTACACGACTGACTATTTTAGAACTACTACAACTGCTAACTCTACATCTAAGTGCACACGACTGACTATCGTGAATTGAAATAAAACTTTGTCAGTTCAACATTTTGTTTGTTCGCTTGTTTGCCTCTTTATTGTTTTTTTTATTTTATTTTTACCTTACTGGTGTCCCAAATAAACCGGCGGGCAGAATATAACCCATATAACTGAACTGAGAATAAATGTTAATAATTAATGTTCTTGCTTAGTTGTTCAGTCAAGACGATAAATGAAGGCAAAAGTCGATGATTATTTATTGTTCAAAAAACAAGGATGAAGTTATGTGAAATGTATACATAGAAATGTATGACGTCAATATTATAGTCAATTATAGATCTTAAGATATTTTTAATTTTTTATTTACAAACAAAAAAATCTTTGTGTCCGTGTCAATACTTGTAGGTGAGTATAATCGTTATTTTATTACCATATATTTTATTTGAGCGGGGTGGGGAGAAGGAGGTGGAAGCCTATACCTAAATTGCTGTCCCTGGCAGAAGTGAAATGGGACGTGGCAGCATGAGCTTGTACTGAGCGACCGATTACTTTGAGAACGATTATTTAAGTCCCGATTACTTAAGGCTCAACTACTTAGGCCCGATTACTTAAGGAATCCTGAGGACAGAAGATTTTAAATGAAGCAAACTATTGTACATTTCACAGAGCCAGGTGGCGCAAATGTTTGGATGTTGGTAGACAATCATACATTCAACGTATTTACATCAGACATAGAGTTTGATTATTTGTGTCAATTCAGGCAAATCACAAAGATTGATTCATATTCTAAGAGTTCAATATTTGTTCAGCGTTTCTTATTTCCTATATGCTCGTATTTAAAATTTCCATTAAAATAAAACGAATAATAATATTTTGTTTGTTGTTGTTGTAATCTAGAGGGTACACATTAAAATGTCGAAATTAGATTTGCAAAACACATTTAAAAAGAAAACAAAATCCAAAACAAAATTTCCGCAGGTCATCATTGGTTTACAGATTATACACGCGATGTATTTTTTGTTATAGTTTACACAAGTGGATGATATAGATTCTATAGCAGACAACAAAGAAGACGAACAATTCAATATATCCAACTGAAAAATAAAAGAATACGATGTGACTTAAGTTCTACTGGTCCATGAAATATATTACAATCGTACCGTACATTCTAATGGTCCACAGCGGCGTCAGTAGGGGGTGCGGTGGGGGCTTGCCGCATCGGGTGACACCATCAGGGGGTTGACACCAACATGTAAAATTATGTATGTTCCCATTATTTAGCACTGGAAGACCAAGAGGAGTTGTGGGTTAAGTCGTGAGGGATGACACCATGAGCTACCACCCCGGGTGACACCAACTCTAGTGACGCCCCTGCTGGTCCATGAAATAGATCACCATCGTACCCTAAATTCTACAATTTTTTTAGTAAAAATTAGGGCTGATAACGATTTATTTAAAATTAATCTTTAACTTTAAAAAAATTAACGATTAATTAATCGTTAATTTCCATTAAAGCCAAAAATTAAAATGTGTGATGTCATAAGTAACACTTATTTAACGCTCTTGTTGAAAATCTAAATAACACCGTAATGTATCATTTATATGTCATCTTTTAACCAACTAAACAAAAAGACTCTAAATTGACAATATAACCAGCCGAGCTGAAAAATCATTTACAGGGAACTGAGTTAACTGGTAAGCACAAAACGGTCTTGGGAAGGAATGACATTATCGGATGTCGGTTTTCATTAAGTTTCCACCATTGTAGAGGGTTAATGGATTCAGGAACTTTAATCTCCATTTTGTAGCGCAATAAGTCATCAGAAGAGCTGTCATTATTTTCTGTCTCTGAGTCAGACTCCATTACTGCCATTAGCTTAATACGATTGTCATTTGATTTGATAAGAAGGCGAAGTGTTGGAACCCTGGTAGGCAAACTTTATCAACATTTTGAACATTCCGGTCAGTTAAAAGTTTAAAACCAAAATGTTCGTGTAAAGCTTAAGGACATTTATTATTTATCGGCCGCATTGTTACATTCATGTTACACGCCTACCCTTGACTCGGCATAGCGTCACATTGTTACATTCATGTTACACGCCTACCCTTGACTCGGCATAGCGTCACATTGTTACATTCATGTTATACGCCCACCCTTGACTCGGCATAGCGTCACATTGTTACATTCATGTTACACGCCCACCCTTGACTCGGCATAGCGTCACATTGTTACATTCATGTTACATGCCCACCCTTGACTCGGCAGAGCGTCACATTGTTACATTCATGTTACACGCCTACCCTTGACTCGACTCAAGCAAATTTGTTATTTATAATTTCCCTTAAAATGTCAAAATGATTACACGTACTAGATAATTGAAAGTACCCAAACAGAGGATAATTACTTTTTGGAGGTAATTTTTATTTGATACTAGCAGACGATCTCAGTAAAAAGGAATACATATAGATAAAAAGGAATTACATTAAGGGTCACCGGGTCCATAAGTTTAACATGTAAAGTTCGAAAATCTGTCCATTTCAATCAATTTCATAACAAATATATCTTTGTATCTATATTTCTCAATATCGTGTAAAATTGAATGGGGAATACAATATTAAAAGTTTAGTTAAAAAAAACACATTTAGGGCCCCCAGCCCCGAGGAAACAGACATTAGGAGTTCAGTACCCTATAGTAAATTAATATAGGCTCTTAAGTTTTTATCTACCGAGTTTGGAGAAAAAAAACAGTTACTTTCTCATTATCCAACACTTAAACTAATTTTTATGTAGATAATATAAGGAAAAATACATTAAGGGGCCCCTGGGCCCATTCTGTTTAAGATGTATATTTTGAAAACCTGTTCATTTAAATTCAGTTTCATCATGGATATATTTCTCAAGGTCGTTAAAAACAGAGTGGAAAATAATATCTTAGAGTATAAAAAAAAATATTTAAAAAAATGTTAGGGCCCCCGGCCCATTCGATGTAAGATGTCAATTTTAAAATGCTGTTCATTTTAATTCAGTTTCATCATAGATATATTTCTCAAGATCGTTAAAATTAGAATGACACATAATATCTCAAACATATAAGAAAAAAAGACATTTGGGGCCCCCGGCCCAAAATTATTGGACATAAAAAGTGCAGTGCCCTTATTTTAATATTGGGCTACCAAGTTTTTATATACAAAGTTTGGTTAAGATCCATTCATTTATTTAGTAGATAACGCATACACTAATTTATATATAGCTCATATAAGCAAAAAATGACATTAAGGGCCCCAGGGCCCATTTAGTGCAATATGTCACGTTCAAAACACCTGTTTATTTCAATCAATTTCATAATGGATATATTTATCTATATTTCTCAAGATAGTTAATAATTGAATGGAGAATAAATTCTTAAACGTTTATGAAAAAACACATTTTGGGCATCCCAGCCCCGAAGAAATGGACATTAGGAAATTAGTGCCCTATATTACTTCAATATTGGCTACCAAGTTGTTATATACAAAGTTTGGTTAAGATCTATCAAGTTACTTAATAGCTAACGCTTAAACTAATTTTTATATAGTTCATATAAGAAAAAAATCCTATTATGGGCCCCCGGCCCCCATGAGTGTTAAATTTTGCAAAAAAAGTTGCCTATTACCATCCTAGGAGCGTACTCAAAAGTCTCCAAAAGTTTCATGGCGATCGGATGAGGGGATTAGTCAGCTATAAAGGACATACATACATACATACTTTGATTTTTATATATATAGATAAGTTGTGTAAAATATATACAGAACGCGACAACTTTTGGGTTCTTTTTAAAGTAATTTTCTTGAAATAAACATCTATATATTTATATAAATCAAAAGAAATTAGGACAAGCACAAGATGTGAGAAAACAAGCATGACGAATGACCCTCGCTAGGGTCGACCAATCACAGTTTATGGTTGGCAGGCGAGGGTGGTGCAAGGAGGGTGGCTCAACCGCAGTGCGCATGTCCTGAGACCGAAAATGCGTCCTCAAGGGAATCTGTCAATTATATAATTTTATATTATATAATGTTTCTCAAAAATGTGGTCAAACTAGTGAACTGGAGAAAACTGAGAATGGGATTTAACAAGGGATAAAATCACAACGCTGTATACGAAAACACAGGATAATCAGCATGTGATCCTCTTAGGTAAATATATTCCGTAGTGAAACGTGATATGTACACAAAATGACATGTATTAGGATTCTGTTGGTGTAGAAGATATAAGAAAAAATATGTTAATTAAGTTGTTTTTTTTGTGTGTGTGTGTAAATGCTTTGAATTTAAATTACTATATGATTGCAGATACATATTTCTTTTCCAAATGCACTAATGGGAAACACCATTACGTCTTTTTTTTTAGGAGCCGTCTATAAATGATGTCACGCGATTTTGGCCGATTTTTTACCCCATACTCCCCCCTCGTCACACTTAGTCACAAAAACTTAGACCCCCTCTCCAATATTACGTCACAAAGCTTTGATTCCCCCCCCTCCCCGAAAAGCCGTATTTTACTAATTGAAAATAAGCATGTTTCTAATATTTATTTTGACATTTAAATATGTATTTAGTCTAAGTCTGCAATCTATTTAATATCGTAACTAGGGTTGTACCGGATTCAATTTTTTAAAATATCAAGCAAGAGCCAGATTTGTACAGATTTATGAAGTGAAATCCGGCCGGAGCCGAAGCCGTAGTCAGATTTTAAAAAAATAGCCGGATACCGGATTTTCAGGAGCCGTTGTATATATATATATTATGGCTCTACTAGCTAGCCGGATTCGGCCGCATTTATGAAATAAAATTCTGCCGGAGCCAAATCTGGAGCCAGATTTTTAAAAAATGTCCGGATTACAGATTTGCCGCAGCCGAAATACGGTAATTCCTAATCGTAAATATGGCTTTCAATGTTCTTGAAAAAACCTGAGCGGGTACTCGTCTTAAACGCCGCATAATTTTCGCGGTCATGGCGGCTATAGAATGCAACCTAACAACATCCATGCACCTCATCTCACACAGTAGCTAACAGGATACTTCCGAAAAAATACTATTGTGCTCTATAAACTTTTATTCCTACTGTAAATGCATTCTTCATACTCATAAACTAAAACTACAGTAAAATGGGCATTCAAACAAAATGTCAACAACAATGACGTCACGTTCAGTCAGGTCAAAGGGACCGCAGCTTGAATGTTAATGGTCGCTAGGTGGCAGTCAATGTTCCCTATGAGCTTCGTTGGTTCGTGTGCAAAGTAAAAAAAAATGTTGTGAGCAAAGTTGGACAGCATCCATTTTTGTGCAATACTACACTATTTGTTGCGCGGTTATTCTAAACCGAGGCGCGGCGTCGGCCAGAGAACTGCACTGCCGCACAACCACGCAGCTTAAAGAGAACATTGGCGGCGGAAGTAACATTTTAATTGATAAACTTTACATACTGACAACTTTGTACGTCATATCAAAATCAGTTTTTCTGATAGACCTACACAAGAAACACAAAGGAATGGGCGCGGGTGTTAAATTTTTTCAGTTAGGCGCGTCAACACCTCTGGGCGGGTGGTAAAAGTTATTACATCACCAACCATTTACAAACCAAACCTAATTTTAAAAAAAATTAAATAAAGCCCAAATTATTTTAAACCCTTTATTTTGTCCATATTTAAAAAAAAATTAAATAAATAACAAGTTTCATTTATTTTTAGTTGTTACAGTAAATATTTTTGAACAAATAAATTTTTTTTTATTTACACAAACATATTATTTGTGTTAAGCATTGCACATTGACAGGGCTGTGTAAATGTTAATAAATATATTAGAGCATTTAATACATATCACTAGTTGAATTCATGGATAATTCATTATACATTTGTGTGTAGGTATTTCAAAGTAAATTGTTATTATAGTTTAAATATCTTCTTATATAATTGCAAAAAAAGACAAAATTTTCATGCCTTATCTACAGGAACAGCTGCCACTATATTTTAAGAAAAGGATAAGTAAAAACTAATAATTTACAAAACACAAGACATTTCTAAAATAGCTTTGGATGCCTGCAATTTAACCTAGAATTAAACGTGAACTGGTTTGAAAATCCAATCCCGGAAGCCCAGTAAATTCATCTTATGTTATTTGTTGCAGACGCTCCTTCTTTACAGAAGATTATTGTGTCCCATGCTTATGTCTAGTCTTGCTTTTTATTAGAGTTTTAAATGTTAATAAAGTGTCCTCCTGGTTTGATAAGGCAACCCAATCCACGTCCGAATGTTCATAGATTGTAGCCACACGATGTTGCTGTAATAAATACAGAGGTTCGTGGTTCAACTCACTGATGTTATGTCTAACGAAAGTCAAGTTTGTTGATGGCATCTTTTGTTCAGTTGTTAAAAAACAAGGTTCACATAGAGTCAGTTACAAGTTTAACATAGAGTCAGTTACAAGTTTAACATAGAGTCAGTTACAAGTTTAACATAGAGTCAGTTACAAGGTTCACATAGAGTCAGTTACACGTTTAACATAGAGTCAGTTACAAGTTTAACATAGAGTCAGTTACAAGGTTCACATAGAGTCAGTTACAAGTTTCACATAGAGTCAGTTACAAGTTTAACATAGAGTCAGTTACAAGGTTCACATAGAGTCAGTTACACGTTTAACATAGAGTCAGTTACAAGTTTAACATAGAGTCAGTTACAAGTTTAACATAGAGTCAGTTACAAGGTCCACATAGAGTCAGTTACAAGGTTCACATAGAGTCAGTTACAAGTTTAACATAGAGTCAGTTACAAGGTTCACATAGAGTCAGTTATAAGTTTCACATAGAGTCATGTACCAGTTTCACATAGAGTCAGCTTCAAGTAAGAAAAACATCAAATGTTATGCGATTCGCATTCAAACAAAGACAAGATTTGTTTTTAAAAATAACGCAAGATTGGTATGCATAAATTATAACAAAAAATTTGAATTTATTCAAAATGTTCAGCCAACTGATCAACGTGAGATGGGTGAAAGATCAATGACAGATAGTGAGACAGACAGACAGGTAGATTGGCAGAAAGGAAGAAAAAATAAAGACATCTTTTGTGTATATAAATTGAATAGAGTCAAATTAAGAGAATGTTTACATAAACATGAATTAATTTCATAAGATGTTTATAATTACTATTTTCCACTCCGAATTTGCCTTGTGGTAGGCTACATTAATATCACTATATTTTTTAAAATGTACAATGTTTCTAATATAATTGCGATGTGCCGAGAAATTGAAGGTCTGACTGTGTGACAAAAAATAGTTTGAACTAAAAAATAAATTTTCGGGTAACATTCTTGAAGAAGTCCTAGTGACACACACAAAAAAATAAATAAAAATACACTAACATATTTTTAAAGATTTGAAAATAATTAATTGAATATTTTTAGCTCAATGTTTAAAAAATTAAAATGCATCAATATCAATCAAGCTTATATATTTCAAATGAATAAAAATAGCAAAAATATATGTCTAATCGGGTTATTTTAAACTTTTCCCGTTTATTTAACAAATAGAGTCATTAATCCTTAATTTTTTTCTCACTTTGAGATTTATCACATGAATAGCTTACAAATTAAAAATTCACAATTGTTTTTTTTTGCTTTTGTTTTTTGCACAGTACTTTCCTTCAGAGCGGCTCGATAAACTACAGGAATACTAAATAAACAGTTCTGCCTCTGCTGGAACTAAATAGTTGAGAACAGCTAACACAATGAGGACTTGTACACGGCAATTAATCAATAAAGTCAGTACTTGAGTGTTGACTAGACTACCGTCACAATGTAAACAAAGTCAGTACTTGAGTGTGGACTAGACTACCGTCACAATGTAAACAAAGTCAGTACTTGAGTGTTGACTAGACTACCGTCACAATGTAAACAAAGTCAGTACTTGAGTGTTGACTAGACTACCGTCACAATGTAAACAAAGTCAGTACTTGAGTGTTGACTAGACTACCGTCACAATGTAAACAAAGTCAGTACTTGAGTGTTGACTAGACTACCGTCACAATGTAAACAAAGTCAGTACTTGAGTGTTGACTAGACTACCGTCACAATGTAAACAAAGTCAGTACTTGAGTGTTGACTAGACTACCGTCACAATGTAAACAAAGTCAGTACTTGAGTGTTGACTAGACTACCGTCACAATGTAAACAAAGTCAGTACTTGAGTGTTGACTAGACTACCGTCACAATGTAAACAAAGTCAGTACTTGAGTGTTGACTAGACTACCGTCACAATGTAAACAAAGTCAGTACTTGAGTGTTGACTAGACTACGTCACAATGTAAACAAAGTCAGTACTTGAGTGTTGACTAGACTACCGTCACAATGTAAACAAAGTCAGTACTTGAGTGTTGACTAGACTACCGTCACAATGTAAACAAAGTCAGTACTTGAGTGTTGACTAGACTACCGTCACAATGTAAACAAAGTCAGTACTTGAGTGTGGACTAGACTACCGTCACAATGTAAACAAAGTCAGTACTTGAGTGTGGACTAGACTACCGTCACAATGTAAACAAAGTCAGTACTTGAGTGTTGACTAGACTACCGTCACAATGTAAACAAAGTCAGTACTTGAGTGTTGACTAGACTACCGTCACAATGTAAACAAAGTCAGTACTTGAGTGTTGACTAGACTACCGTCACAATGTAAACAAAGTCAGTACTTGAGTGTTGACTAGACTACCGTCACAATGTAAACAAAGTCAGTACTTGAGTGTTGACTAGACTACCGTCACAATGTAAACAATCGATGACCTAATACACAATTGAGAAATTCTAAATAATTATTGTCAATATAAATCAATGTTTTGAATGAGTACGAAACTTTCCACTAGACAAATAAACTTTACTCACTCTTTGAAAAACAAATAAAAGTTATAAAGTCATTGAACAGACAAATAGACGTTATAAAGTCATTGAACAGACAAATAGACATTATAAAGTCATTGACAGACAAATATAGACTGTTATAAAGTCATTGAACAGACAAATAGATGTTATAAAGTCATAGAAAGGACAAATCATGTCAAGTCAAGATAAGGATGTTTTGGTGGAGAGTGTCAGTTAGAGGTGGATTTTGTGGATGAAGGTGACCTTCAAGAACGCTTTCAATCTTGTTTAAAAACTCCTAAACACGAAAATTTCGTTTCATTGAGTTGTCTTTCCTTTCATCATTTACATAAAAGCCATAGGACGAAATGCGCTTTTGACTATATACATCATGTAGCACAATTGACAGTCAAGTTAACTGTTGATTTCATCAGCCCTGACAGACCATGTACTTGTGTAAATATACATTTAAATGAAGGCAGACGATGTGAATGTTATAGAGGAAATATCAGGCACGTAGGGAGTGGTTTTGTTACTGGAGTTGCTGGCCCAGATCAATTAAAACATGACGTCATAGACGCCACCAAAACCTACTTCATATTAGTGACAACAGCACATGTTATATTTAACACAAATGAAGCCCAGAAAGACGGAGATTGAATTTGTTTACGATGATCCAAATGACAGAAGTTCCGTGAGGAAAGCTCGTGGTCTGGAAAGTTTTGAATACAAACTTTGAAGCTGACTTTAGTGAAGTTCTCTGTATTACCGAGGAGAAAGAGATCGCTGGAGTGTTAAATAAACTAATAGCTTTGTCTGAGGACATGTCTGACGATCGTGTTTTAAAAGATATATTTGATAAAATCGTGTTTGCGATATACAATGAAGATAACGAGGAATGTAAAAGTCTTCTGACAATTATGAAAGAAGAAGGGACATAAAGAACTAATTTGATTTTCTGCGAGAGCTCATTACAATGTATGGCTTTAATAAACACTTGTACGATACATACCCAATAGTGAAGAGAACAAAACACATGCTTGATGCATACACGATTATGGAGAGAATTGTTGAAAGAAATCAACATAAAATAATTCTGAGACCACTTGTTCCTCGTATTATTGAATGTGCTCAATTGATCAAAATTACTCAAGTATAATTTTGATGAACATCAACTATGGAAAAGCCTCATATCTTCAAGCGTAAAGCCAATACTTGCTGTTGAAGAGAGAGTTACTGAAGATCTTGCGGTTCACATCTCTCACCCACACGGCACATCCAAGACAGTGACATTTGGAAACATTGTCAGTGCGGACACACGTCACGGACATTACCAACTAATTTATAGTCTGGACACATGCAAGGGGTCGTCTGGTGGACCTGTCTTTGTTATCCCATCAACTATTTATAAAGGAAGTACTATACATTTATAGTCTGGACACATGCAAGGGGTCGTCTGGTGGACCTGTCTTTGTTATCCCATCAACTATTTATATAGTAGGTAGCTATACATTTATAGTCTGGACATGCTAGGGGTCGTCTGGTGGACCTGTCTTTGTTATCAAATCAACTATTTATAAAGGAGGTAGCTATACATTTATAGAATAGCCATTGACACCTATCTATTCTGTCCCATAAGCCAGACATGGTGACAATCTGATTTTAAGTTCGGCATGGACAAAGTATTTTTAAAGAAATATTTTATATTTTCAGTAAATTTACACACACATTTATATATATATATATATATATATGATACAGCTCATATATATAGGCAAAATGACATAAAGGGCGCTTAAACTATTTTATATAGATTATTTAAGCCAAAAATATTGCCATAAAATGTCTTTAGGCCCAACCGGTACAAGATGAAAATTTCGAAATACCTCCTTATTGCAATCTAGAATATAATGGATATATTTTTTCATTATTTGTTAAGTTCGTGTACAATTAAATTGGGAATAAAATCTTTTGTTTTTGTAAAATAGAAATTGCGGGCCCCCAGTCCAGAAAGAATGGACATTAGATTTCAGTAACATAAAGTATTTAAATATAAGCTATCAAAGTTCTATATACCAATTTAGTTAAAGGTTAATCTGTTTAACCAGGAGCTAACACTGAAACTAATTTTTGTGTAGCACATATAGGTAAAATGACTTAAAGGGCCCTAGGCACAGTCAGTGCAAGATTGAAAGTTCAAAAGAACTGTTCATTTCAAGAAATTTCATAATGATTTTATTTTTCAATTTTTCTCAAAATTGTTCAAAATTGAATATGGATTTCAATATAAAACGTTTACGAAAAAAGACATTTTGGGCCCTGGCCCCGAAAGAATGAACATTAGGAGTTGACCAAGTTTGGTCAAAATCCATTCATTTTCCTAGTTGCTATTGCTTAAACTAATTTGTATATAGCTCATATAAGCAAAAAAAAACTACAAAAAAAACAAACAACATTATTGGCCCCTGGAGCTCCAGGAGTGTTAAGTTTTTAAAAACAATCAGCCAGTTACAATCCCGGGACTGTACAAAACAAGCTTTCACGTTTTCATGGCGATCGGATGAATAGTGTAAGAATATAAAGGACAAGCACACACACACACACGAACCAACACACAGAAAGACAGACATACTTTCATTTTCATATATATAGATTAAGGTGAATCGAGTAAATCCGTTTTTCAACTCCAAGAGAAGTGTCTGCGTTTAATTCATAGCAGTCTTGAAATAAACATCAACTTGTCAAAAAAATGTTTAAAAATGTGGAACAGTCTACAAACATTTATAGTAGGGCTGGTACTGATTAAAATAATTTTGTTCGATTAATGGGGGAAAACATTTCATCTATTAATATCGATTAATTTAGATTAATTATATTTTTATAACCCATATATAGATCCCGTTAAGTTGAGATTCATTATTTCGCAAAATCTGTAAAGTCGCGGTAATTCCACGTCTCCCAAATTTTGTGACGTAACACAGAAAATTAATTCTACTATGCAAGAAATAGGGAAGAAAAACCCTTGTTTTTACGTATGCACACCTAAATAAATAATAATAATACGAGGGAAAATTATGTAAGTAACAAAAAATATAAATTATTAATAAATTGGAAAAAAAAATACTTGGAATATTTTATAAAATTTTAACTGATAAAAGAATTTAACAATTAATCCATTAAATAATAGTTTAATTCTGCAGCCATAATTTATAGTAATTGTTAACGTATTTCATTTTCGCGAAACGACATGAATTCTGAGCTTGTGTAGCATTTAAATTTGAAAGCTGTTAAATTTAAATATTTGT
>CALYLW010002230.1:0-60399 GCA_944989445.1 Ampullaceana balthica | reverse complement strand
TTTAAAATCAACGTTTCTATAAGTGGACTAAAAAGAAGAAAATAATTTAAAACTTATAAGTTCAAGTACTTTGATTTAATATGACTAAAAACGTGGGGTCGGCACTTATGAGGTTTTACATATGCAGTTCACTCATTCTCTCACGTATAGATCTCTCTTTTGCCTTCTCAATTATAAATCTTTAATTTTTATACCTAACGCTGCCCCTGTAGAATTTTCGTCAAACAAGCAGAAATGACAGATTTTATTTCTTTTAAATTCAATTCATCAACTTAAAGCAAAAAATAAATTTAATTAAATTGTGAGACGTTTCCGTCAGGTAAGGCAGGTAAGTTTTCGATCGCATTTAATTGGATATTTAAGAATCATTTACAACCCTCAAGAAATTGAAAACTGAGTTAAACAGTTGATGAAACATTTCTAAACAGACACTCTTGACAATAGACAAACTTCTGTATGAAGTTATACACGATTAAATTCTTTATGCTCTTCAATATAAAACTGTGTAAATAATGTGTCAGTCAATTATTTGCTTTAAATTAAGTAGATAGATTTTAATTAAAAATTGTACATGACTTATGTAGGTATGCACTTAAATGTGTGGCAACTAAATGTTGACGATGGATGATACAGTGTACTGTGAATGCATTCGGCACATTATTTTTTTAATATTCAAGAAAACCCTCGTAGCGCCTTAACATCGCTGGAGCATCATCTGTGACTAATGATACGATATTACTTAGATGCTTTTCTTTATTTAAAAGAAAAAAACAAGTCATCCAATAAATGAAATATTGATTCTCTTATAGTATTCAGTTTGAATACAGTGGACAAATAAATATTCTTTGGAAATGTGTTTGTTTTCCTTTTTTAACCGCACGTATGCTAAAAGTATTGTCCAATTTCCTGACAAAGATGACTCATCTAAATAATAGACCATAAGATGTTATTAAATAGCTGCACAATGAACCTACTACATCTTTAGAAATTTCATTAATTCTTCTTTGCAGTGCTATTTTTCTCAACCACATTTTCTTGATATTATCAGATGCTGGCTTGTGTAGCTCAGTTCGTATTACTTCACTTAGTATAATTAGTTTTCCACCAACAGTATGAGTTTTTTTCCGATTTATCAATCATCAACAAAATTTCGTATGAAGCCAGCAATCAATAGCCATCTTGTGTGTTGCGGTTGAAAGGAATGTTGTCAAAGTCAGTTTTTTTTTCTTTTAGAGTCCGAAAAGAGGATAAATTCTTTTTCTTTTTATCACCATACATTTTAGTCAAATTTTCTTGTATTTTGGGAGGCTTTATAGCTTCGCAAATACATAAATCTAATTTTATAAATATTTCCCACCATATTTATCACCACCTCTGTAAAGTTATTTTCCACACCCCCCCCCCTGTATGTAAACTGCGTCATCATAACCCATGGATTGCTGCAGCGCCCATCACTATGCTAAGCCATATAGGAACAAAATGAACTCGCCACAAGAAATTGTTTAAATCGAGCTCACTGGTGGTAGAAGAAAGGTAGAAATTCATTGCAATTATTGTTATCCTTTATTTAAGGGATCGAAGACAAGTGGCTTGCCACTTATATAAACCCTGGACAGATTAGTTTGGCCGTCATATGATTTTCATCAATTAGGGAAAGGAATACATAAATGCATTATATGTATAGTTGTCTTAATTTCAGGAAAATGGTTTTCTAAAAATGTATTTTTACTTTAAATTAAAAAAATTCTATACATGATAGTTATGTACCTGCAATACAAAGTGTATGCAATACAACTAAGTAATATTATGTCGTATGGACATATAGATTGCAATTAAAACAAATTTAAAGGAAATAATATTATGTTCTTCTCATTAATACTGCCGCTTAAGTTGTCTCAATTACAATCTCATATTAAGTAAGTTTATAGCGGTGCTTTTTAGTGCGGCGTGCATGAGTCATTGCAAGTCAGATATTACGAAAGATCATATTTTAATTTGTAAATTTTCTCTTAAGTGCTTTATGTGAGTTCTAACTTGTGTCAATGATTTCTTTTCCATTTAAATATGCTGCATGGAATTTTATCAAATGTCTTATTGAATTTACTGGCTAAACAACATAACAATCAAGCAACACTATCAAATAAAATACAACACTAAGAATCAGGAAACTCTAACAAACTGAGAGGCGACACTTACAATCCAACAACTCTTACAGACAGACAGACAATACTAATAAATAGACAAATTTTACACACAGCCAATTCAATCATCTCTACTATTTAGAAAATACAAAAAATAAGAAATCTCTGACATAAAGCAACCTAAACATAAGTAATAATAATATTCTTAAAACATATTTTTTTTTAAAGAATATTATTATTACTTATGTAAGTATTGTAAGAATGCATTTTATGTTGTACTGATGAAGGCATTAGCCGACACGTTTACTGTCGTATCAGTCTAAAAATAAAGCTCAAATTTATTTTTTTCATTGCACAATTTGTTTGTGTATTTTGTATTTAAATACTCGTCTGTGCTGCGGCGCCGTGGCGCCTGCGGCGTCCCCCCCTTTTTAAGGGCGCCTACGGCACCCACCTTTTTCAAAAGCCCCCTAACTTGTCCTTGTATGATAAATACGTAATATTAAAATTTCTTAAATCTACACAAAGTATTTTATTTTAAAAAAAAATTAAATTAAAAAAAAATTGTATGTCAAAAGCCCAAGTAACTTATCCTTGTATCATAAATACGAAATATTCCTGAAATGTACAGAAAGTATGTATATAATATAGGTTGTGCTGCGGCGCCCACTTTTTTAAAAAGCCCAACAAACTTGTCCTTGTATGATAGATACATGATATTAAACTGCCTTAAGTTTACACACAGTAATTTAAAATAGAGGTTGTTTTTTATTTGGTTAAAATCCCAAGTAACTTATCCTTGTATGATAAATACGAAATATTCCTGAAAATTAAAAAATGTATTTATGTAATAATTTGACAGTGCTAATCACCACACCATTTTTAAACTAATTTTAGAAAGCAGCACACCAAATTACTGCACCAAAAAATAACTATGTGAGTCAATCAGCACTGCTTACAACACAAAATTTTTAAAATGCAGAGTGATGTCCCTTAAAGTTAGGCATCATACATAATTGAGCGTAAATATAAATATGATTTTGTTAATAAAACATTAAGTGGCATGTTCTGCATTTTTAAAAATATTTTTATTTTAATATAGGTACTTAATTTAACATTATGAAAACTATTTATTTCTTACAATCACACGTTATTTTGTCTCGTGTCAATTTAATCCTGTATAACCTTCACTCCCTCCGACATATAAAATGTCTATTAAATTGTTTAACTCTTTCATTCGTTCCCTCGTGAACAAATTCTTAATTTCATAATTAGTATTGTTGTTGTAAGTGTGTAATTATTCATAGTTAGTGCTGCCAGCGCTAAGCTTTTCAACCAAAATCTGTTGTTTTTTTTTCCAACATGTCTAAGTTTTATATTTTTTTTTAATGTCATAATCTTGGTGTTTTTATAAAAAATATATAAATATCAGATGTGAAAGTATGAAAATAAATAAATATGTGTAATTAACTTCCTAAATAAATTCCATTTTTCAAGAACAAAAATAAGCAGCAGGTGGCATCACTATTTCAAGCCCTCTTTCATCTTACATTATGATTTCCATGGGCCTGTTTCACTGAATTCGAAATGTGGCGTTGCTAAGGTGATATTCTGTCTAAAAAATATCGTACAAGATAAAACAGGTTCAATGAGCCAAAACATTCAATTTTTATTAGACTTTCTGAAAAATAACCGATCTACCATTTTCTTCTGTCTGCGTTGAGAGAATGTTCTCTCACGTATACAAGGTATATACCGACGATAATCTAATACAATTCTCAAATAGACATAATTATAACAACTAGGGTTGTTACTGATTCTTCTAAAAAAATCCAAAAGATTAATCTGGAAAAAATCGATTAATCGATTAATTTCGATTAATTCTATTTGTACAAAGCATATATAGATCACGGTAAGTCACAATCCCTTAATTCGTGAAATCGGTTAAGTCGGGGTAATTTCATGGCTTCCAAATGTTCTGACGTAACACAGAAAATTCCTTCTGCTATTCAAGATATACGGAAGAAAAAACTATTTGTTTAAGTATGCACGTCTAAATAAATAATAATACGATGGAAAAGAATGTAAGTGTAAAAAATATCTCTATTAAACTTTATAACTCAAATAAAAATGGAAGACGAGACTTAAACATTAAATGAACGTAGGAAAGAATAATCTTCTGTATATAATAAGTGTCTTTAATAGAGAAAATAAGAATGATACCAATAATGCCATTTATAAGAAAGGTGACATAAGTGATTAATAAATGCAGATGTAAGTATATTTTACAAATAGTTATGTAGAACATCCTGATGCCTTAGGGCAGATGCGTCACTATGGGTGAGGGGATGTTGACCGCACCAAGTGACACCATCACAAGGAGTGACACCAATGTGTATAATTCTGTATGTTTCCTTTATTTGGAACTTGTAGACTCGGAGGATGTCTATGGGATAAGTTGTTAGAGGATTACACCATGACCTATAGCACTGGATGACACCAACCATAGTGACGCCTCTGCCTTAGGCGCCGTCCATAAATGCCGACACACATCAGGGGGGATGGGGGGTGGGGGATCACACTTTTTTGACGAAGTGTAAAAATGGGGAGTGGGTGTTTAAGAACTGTGACTTTATATTATAACTCGCAAAATTAAAATAATATCCACTTAAATATTTGATTGCTTTCAATTTATTTAATGACGTTTTAAATGGCTTCACTTGTGTTAAGGTATTAGAGTGCAGCCTCACACTAAATACACAATAAAATGTCAATAAAATGATTTGAAACATGTTCATTTTCAGATAGGAAATTCGGCTTTAAAGGGAGGGGGGAGGGGTGGCTGGAGCTTTTTGACGTCATATTTGTTTATATTTTCGTGTGGGATCTAGTTTTTTTTTGTTGTTGGTTTTTTTTTACGTCTTGGTTAGGTTTTTTCCCAAAATTGTCACTGGCAGCACTGTTCATGTATATGTTTCTTGTGAGAGAAAAGCTACACATTATCCTTCTATCCATATAGAGTATTTAATTGTTTAAACATGTAAGATGGTACTTGTGAAGCTGAAATTCGAGCTAGAATTTGGTCGGCAATGGCTGCAATGACGAAGTTAACCAAAATATGGAACAGCAAAAACATTAGTCTTCCAACAAAGCTCAGGCTTTACAGAGCTCTCGTTAAAACCATTGTCCTTTATGAATGTAAGACCCGGACAGTAATGGCAGCCACTGAAACCAAGCTGCAGTCATTTGAAAACAAATGCATGAGAAAAATTCTCCAGATCTCCTATTTAGAACAAAAGACCAATGAATATATCTTGGACATAATCAACTCTATTGATGGTCATCAAGAAACCATTATAACAACAATTAAGAGATGTAAGATGTTATGGTTTGGTCATCTACATGATACCCTGACAAATTGTATCCTTCAAGGCACTATAGACGGAAATTGGCGAAGATGTCGACAACGGAAAGGCTGGATGGACAACATAAACGAATGGACAAGGATGAAATTGCATGAATTATTGGCCGCCCACTCAAAATAGTCAAATATAGGGATCGTTATCTGTTGATGTGCCCATGGGCTCCTCCCATGGACAGCAACGGTCACGGGACTGATTATGATGATGATAACTATTGTATGTAACATATTAAGTATCCTCTCTTGTAGACAACAAAGGCAAGTTTATTATACAATATAAATATTAACTATAAATTAGTAATTTGTAAGAATTATGACATAAACCTGTGGAATGACTTTGTTGAAATTGGACTTAGGTTTTATCTGTGTTAGGATTCTCCTAACTATTCATTGACATTGTATCCCTATTTATAGGGATCGAGATCAAGTGAAATAGCACTTAAATAAAATAGACTGGTTTCCTAGTGCAAAAGGCAGTAATGTTGGATGTTTGTTGCCTTAACAGTCAGCTAAGCATATCTGTTAAAGTACATATACGAATTGTATAGTTCTTTTAAATTCTTTATAAATTACAATTTTAAATCGAATTTGTCATTCAAATGTTGTTTCTTTACTTTTTTTATACGTTAGATCCATACAAAAAAAAACAAACTAACACAAGTATTCAATATCAAGAGTCTTAAAATTGTAAATTATGAATAGATTAACATTTTTTTTGCAGAATAAAGTTTCTAATCAATCAACTATCCAAAGTTTGGTAAAAAACAAAAACAACACATTTTGAATTTCATTGTAAATACAACATTAGCTGTGCTTTGTGGTGCATCGCTAATGGGGAGACAAATTCTCATTGCCATTTTTAACAACATAGAATAATGCTACATTTATCTTAATTTTCTAAATATTATATCTAAAAATAAACAACACCAGAACACAAACCACACATACATAAATAAAACTACAGAAACTAAAATAGCAGATGTTAACAATTAATATCTGTTAATGAATGATTTATTTCACAATTTATTAACGTTAATAGAAAAATTAATCAAAATGTAATCTTTCTTATTTGTTTGTTTTTAAAATCTGAATATTTTAATGTAAATGACGTCGTCATTGTTGTGATTTTTTTAATAACTATAATTATTGGCAGTTTATATTAAAAATATATAATTATTGGCAGTTTATATTAAAAATATATAATTATTGGCAGTTTATATTAAAAATATATAATTATTGGCAGTTTATATTAAAAATATATAATTATTGGCAGTTTATATTAAAAATATATAATTATTGGCAGTTTATATTAAAAATATATAATTATTGGCAGTTTATATTAAAAATATATAATTATTGGCAGTTTATATTAAAAATATATAATTATTGGCAGTTTATATTAAAAATATATAATTATTGGCAGTTTATATTAAAAATATATAATTATTGGCAGTTTATATTAAAAATATATAATTATTGGCAGTTTATATTAAAAATATATAATTATTGGCAGTTTATATTAAAAATTATTAATTATTGGCAGTTTATATTAAAAATATATAATTATTGGCAGTTTATATTAAAAATATATAATTATTGGCAGTTTATATTAAAAATATATAATTATTGGCAGTTTATATTAAAAATATATAATTATTGGCAGTTTATATTAAAAATATATAATTATTGGCAGTTTATATTAAAAATATATAATTATTGGCAGTTTATATTAAAAATATATAATTATTGGCAGTTTATATTAAAAATATATAATTATTGGCAGTTTATATTAAAAATATATAATTATTGGCAGTTTATATTAAAAATATATAATTATTGGCAGTTTATATTAAAAATATATAATTATTGGCAGTTTATATTAAAAATATATAATTATTGGCAGTTTATATTAAAAATATATAATTATTGGCAGTTTATATTAAAAATATATAATTATTGGCAGTTTATATTAAAAATATATAATTATTGGCAGTTTATATTAAAAATATATAATTATTGGCAGTTTATATTAAAAATATATAATTATTGGCAGTTTATATTAAAAATATATAATTATTGGCAGTTTATATTAAAAATATATAATTATTGGCAGTTTATATTAAAAATATATAATTATTGGCAGTTTATATTAAAAATATATAATTATTGGCAGTTTATATTAAAAATATATAATTATTTCAGTATAAGATATTTTAGCGTAACATTATTGTATCCCGTTTAAGCACAGTAAATATATAATAAATAAATAAAAGGCCTAATAATAATCATAGCCTTAAATGTATATTCATACATATAGTCATATGTATGTTCAGATTTTCTTAGATTAAGATTATTTGCTGTGTTTGCTCTATTTTCTAAGTGTTATTTCTATGTCAGTATTATCATTATGTATTCTCGCTTCGCATAAGCTGCTTTTGTTATACCTCAAAATATTATATTGGTTCTATTTTTGGTATAAATCAAGAGACACATGATCAAGGAAACTTTAATGATTAGGTATTGCATATTGACGATTGCGTTGTTAAATCCGCACCTATAACTGAAGAGCTGTCCTCAGATCACTTTTGTATTATTTGTGACCTTAAGTCGGTTCCTGTCCTCAGATCACTTTTGTATTATTTGTGACCTTAAGTCGGTTCCTGTCCTCAGATCACTTTTTTTATTATTTGTTACGTTATGTCGGTTCCTCCCCCCTCCTCCCATTGAGTTCATAAATGTTGGAGTGTTAAAAAAAAATGTTTTTAATTCCCCTTAAATATTACTGAAAGCTGTCATTGCAATCTGCCTTGTATCATTTTAATACGTTGATCCTGACGACAAAGGTTAGGAAATCTGTGAGATATAGTTTTATTTTGTTCCGTTATGTTATTACATCAGTGTAAATATTTTTTTAATAAAGTTATATTTTTTTAAATTTCGATATCATGAAAATGAAAACGAATCATTACACCAAACACATAATGTTTATAGTAATATCAGAAAGACAAAGTTTTCGCCGAGTTAATATAGTGGTAAGTAAAAATATAAATGAAGTTGACCTCAAAATATACTGTTAAATGTTATAATAATTATAATTACTAAAATAAGCATAAATTCAGCTAATTAAATTATAGTAACCATTGCAGTTTTTACTTTCAGACAGAGAAACAATAAATTTTCAAATAAAATATATATATATATATAACACATGTTTTAAAACGGAAGATAATTATTACATGCACAACTATGGAGCATTATATCCCTCATTGTTTACATCTCATCACAATAATGTTTAAAATAATGTCACTCTTCATACAATACAACATTTACCTTCAACAGTATAATCTGTATAGTTAACCTCCTGAGTATAAGGCACTCAGTACGTCAGCCTCCTCACGTGTGAGTTGAAACTAAAAGTTTACATTTACTAGGACGTGAATTACCCGTCTTTTGACTAGGGGTGATCTCAGTTGACGAATGTGTGCTGTGATTTGATCTTTAAACAATGACGAATGTGTGCTGTGAGTTGATCTTTAACAATGACAAATGTGTGCTGTGGATGCTCTAGCTCTGGGCACTAAGTCAACAACTTAATTTTAGTTAAATAATTCCGTCATTCAATTCTCTTACTCCTTAATAAAAATCAACATATTTTAAAATCTTTATATTAACTCGTGGCGTCTGCTTGCTGATGGATTGCTTGATGCCTTGCATGCCGAAAACAAATGGGATCTATTTTTAAATCCTTTATATTAACTCGTGGTGTCTGTTTGTTTGAACCCTTGATTGCTTGCTTGATTGTCGGTCGCCAAAACTTTGGATCGATTTTTAACCCACTTCCTCGTAAGCTAGCGGGCTGAAATTTAGCAGGCAGTTTTGTGGCGATGATTAAAACTATGTATCAAATATTGAGATCGATCGCATGTACTGTAATTAAATTTTTTAATTTTTAGATTATTTTATTTATATATATGTATCATGTTATTTTTTGAGATAGAGTGTCACGGTGCGTATTATATTGAACAACCTTTCTGTCGCGCAATAAGGTGCGTATTTTATTGACTACACTTTTTATAAGCTTATTCCTGATCTGTGCGCATTAAATTAAACATGTTTTACGACACAACTACAATTGTGTATTTTCGGATGGTCTTTCGCTGCGTATTATAATGAACATTCTTTTAGTTACTTCTCGCACATAAATGATTTATAGTAAAAAACGTGGTTTTTTAAGTTTTATTTTATTAACCCACTTCCTCGTATGATAGCGAGCTGAAATTTTGCAGGCAGACTCGTGTGGATGATAAAAAAATGATATTTTAAAATTTCAGATCGATCGATTATACTGAAATTAAATTATTAAATTTTTAGATTATCTCTATTTATCACTGTGTCACATTTTAATTTTTATGCTAGAGTGTCGCGTTGAGTATTATCTATACTGATGGACCTTTTTTACACATTCCTGTTGCGCTGTGCGGTGCGTATTATATTGACGATACTTTTTAAAAATATATCTCTCGATCTGTAAATTTAAATGCAATTAATTGCTAATCTGTCTCGCAGTGCGCACTATGTTAAACGTGTTTTTATAACCCTTTTCCCGTGATCCAATCGAACTGAAATTTAGCAGGCATACTGTATACGTTTTTTTATTATAAATCTATTATATATTTGTGACATAACAAAAAAATCGATTTTAGTATTGTCTTCCGATGCATATTATGATGAACATACTTTTAGTAATGTCTCGTATATAAAGGATTTATAGTTAAAAAAAACATGGTTTTGAATGGTTTTTATTCTCAATTAGTTGTTTTTTTTTGTTTTTTTTTGTTGTTTTTTTTGTTTGTTTTTGTGTGTTCCATAACATTTTTTAGAGGTCGTAGGGGGTTCTAATGTTTCCATTAGAACATTCTCGGGCTTAGTAGACTTTAGCAGCTTGTGAGGCCAGCGCACTACTGACTTCACTATCCAGCCGCCTCAATTATGGTATTACAAGACAATTATTTTTATCAATAAAAAAGTAGGTGTGATAGGGGTTATCTCTGTTTGCTATCAATTGTCAGTTTCATATCACAAACCAATGGATATGTTAGTGCTGTCTGTCCAGATTGTCTGTCTTTAAGAGTTGTCTGATTGTTATTGGTGTCCGTTTGTTTGTAAGAGTTGTCCGTCTCTAATGTATATGTCTGTCAGGGTTGTTTGTCGGTTAAATTTTCTAATGTCTGTTTTGTCTTTTAGTTTTTAAGATTTGTCTGAATTTTTAATTAATCCCTTACTTTGTAAGAGTTGCCTTATTGTTAATTTTGTCTGTCACTTTGTACGATATGTATGATTGTATTATTGTATGGGTTGTCTTTCTGTTAGAGTTGTCTGATGTTTTGTGTTCTCTGTCACTTTGTAAATATTGTCCTTTTTTCACTTTTTTGTGTCTATAAGATTTGTCTGACCGTGAGGTTGTCTTTCTGTCAGTGATATCTGATTGTTTATGTTTCCAACATGCAAGAGATGTTTGAGTGTTTGAATTGTCTGTGTGCCTGTAAGAGTTGTTTAATTGTTAATGTTGTATGTATGTTACAGTTGTCGGATTGTTAGTGTTGTTTTCCCCGTAAATTCTATAACATTTAAGAAATACACATTTAGCATATTAAAGTGAATGAAACCATTTCTTAAAGTAAGAACTCACTTATACATAAAAGAGAACATTTACAAATCAAAAGACTTTCTATTTACATATCTGACGTGCATTATAATAGTTTGTTCCATGAACACCGCACTAAAAAGCACCGCTATTTACGTACTTAATATGAAATTGTAATTTAGACAACTTAAGCAGCAAGATTAATGAGCAAATAAAAATATTATCTACTTTAACTTCTTTTACATTTCAATCTATGAGTCTATTCGACATAGTATTACTTATTTGTATAGCATACACTTTGATTTGCATGTACCTAAATATTATGGATAAAAAAAAATTATTTAAGGGAAATATACTTTTTTTTAATCCTAGATATTTTCAATTAATAAAGCTATACATTTTATGTCAGGGTTTGTGTTAGGGTTAGGGTTAGGGTTAGAATTTCCTGAGCGGCATCGCTCATAACTTTAAACTACAAGTTTAGTATAGTCATAGATATTACACTACATTATCATCCTATATAATAAAAGGCTAAGTTCTGTCCCGTCATCTATAGCGATTGGTCTGTCAAACACACATGACTCCTACAGCCAATCATATCAAGTTTACGCGGACGTTCATAACGAGTTATTTTTGGTGCAGCATTTCTGCCAAGACTTTGTTTTGAGTTATGCGCGTTGGGATTTATAGTCAAATGCTCTGTTTTTACGAGTTATTTATTTTAATTATAATGAATAGTATTTTTACCAGGTTTTTGTTAACTCGCTTTCGTTCCTGTGGCATTGTTTGTTGGTTTGTCCAAGATGTTTTCAAATCTGCCAACGTAAAAATTGAACCATTTCTAATAGTCCTAGAGATCTGAAAATTTCAGCACAGATAGATCTTGGATGACGATGCATTGTATAAAAATTTCAGATCGATCTAATGTACCGTTATTAAATTATTGAACTTTTTAGTTTATCTATTTAATATATAAAGCTCAGTTTGTGTTTGAATCTTTTTATGTTTGTTTGTTTGTATGTTTGTATGTTTGTATGATTGTATGTTTGTATGTTTGTATGTTTCACTTTTCGACTTTCTGTTAGACAGCAACGGAAAAACCAAATAACAGGCGTGGATCAAATTTGGCAGGACGGTTCCTTTTACCTTGAAGGTGGTTTTAAGTTAGTTTTTGTAATTGTCCCTTTTGCCCGAATGCCGTAAATTAAATAATCAGAAAATGCAGAGACTAAGAATAAAAAATTTAACCTCATTTCTGTATTGAACAAATTAAAGCGGACATTCAAATGCCGTTCAAAGCGAGTTACTTTTGGTGACTTTTTTTCCCCCAAAACTTTATTTTCAGCATTCAAAAAATATTATGTCTAATTACGGTGCGCACATTTTCGTGTACGCTTCATAATTTGAGCTGTGTAGTACAAAGAATTGTCATTTTCTTTACTGTTACTTTCTATATATTAGATAGACACGTAAACATATTTAATTACAACTGCCACACGATGCATTAGATTTAATTGTTTACACGTTTAAATTTAATTGCGAATATGTTTTAATTATTTTATGTTCCATAACTCGACATTAAATAAAAAGCTATTTATGTAATAATTGTGTCAGTATTTTTTTCAAGGCTTCATTTTTAGCGGTGTGCTTTCTAGAATCTTTTATCGCCTGATTACTGTGCGCACATTTTCGTGTACGCATCTTAAATTTAGCTGTGTCCTATTAATATAACATTTATATTTTGTTTGTCTTTTACATAAGCTATTGTCTTTTACATAACCTATACACTTATACTATTTAAACTTAGGCTACCGGACCTATTAACATAAGTAGATTAAACTAAATAAAGTGATCCTGAAAACGCTCAATTAATTTGTATTGCGAATTGAATATGTTATGTTCATTCCTTTGATGATGGATTAACACAGGCCATTTTAAAAATCAATTATTGTCATGGTTTCACATGCGTTTTTAACATAAAATTGATTTGTTTTTTGTTTTTTTTTAAATTAGGAATATAGCCTAATTTCTTTATTTATCTTTATCTCATAGACGCTGTGCAAATATTGTATTAATTACAATTCTGTTACGATGCAGTGTCGTAAATATATAAGAGTTTTTTTTTAGTTACGACAGTGGCAGAGATCTTTTGAAGAAATGTCAACAAAGCAGTGGACTTTTTTTAATGGATACAAACAAACAAACATAAAAATATCAACTGATCTTTATATATTACATATGCGTTTAAATTATTTCATTTCAATTATTTTCACGATGCATGGTATTAATATTTTACATGCAATGAATAAAAATGAATAAAATTTGGATTTAAAAAAAATTAATTCATAACTTAACATTTAATTAAAAACCATAGATGTGGCGAGTTTATTTTATGTTGAAAGTGATGGCCTATGTCAAATAAACTTACACCTTAAAACAGTTTACTTAAGCTTTATTATGTGAACATATGATTGACAATTTTTACTTAATTTATTTTCCTTCTTCCCGTCCGCAATTCGGGCGTGGAATGAGTTGCCTGACTAATCCAGGAAAACCAACACTTTATCAACATTTAAATCTCTAATAAAAATGCAGGACTAAACACAAACCATAGATAAGCGTAGGGCGCAATAATCTTCTGTATAGAAGGAGCGTCTGTAAACAAATAAGATATGATAATCTCAGGTGCAATTAGTTCACTTTGTTTAATTTCGCCCCTTTTGATAGCCTTTTTAATTCGCATTTTTTGTTTTCACTTTTTTATTTTCGCCTTTTTTGTTTACGTCCATTTTGGCTCTCGCCTTTTTTTAAATTCGCTATTTTTGTTTTGGCCCTTATGACGTCGCTCTTTTTGTTTTCGCCCTTTTTGTTTCGCCTTTTTGACATGTAATCGATATATATATAAGTATTTATCAATATGTAGACAAATCATAATATGTATGTATGTTTGTCCTTAATAGCTGACTGAACCATTCACCCGATCACCATGTAACAGTAACAAATAGCCGAGGATGCTTCAGGAATAGTTTGTTTAAAAGAATATTTTAACATTGACCGGAATGTTTGTGGGCCCAACATGTATTTGTTCCCTCTTATATGAGCTATATAAAAATCAGTTTAAGCCTAAGCTACTTGGTAAGTGAATGGATCTCAACCAAACGTGGTACATACAAATTTGATAACACATATTAAAATACTATAGGGCACTGAGTTTCTAAGGTCCATTCCATCGGGGCCGAGGGCCCATCATCTTTTTTTCCATAAGCTTTTACGACTTTATTCCCATTATGATTTTAAACGATCTTGAAAAATATTGACAAACATATCTATTATGATCCAGATAAAATAAACAGGTATTTTGAAGTTGATTTATTTCATCCGTTTGGGCCTGGAGGGCAATAATATCATTTTTCTTTATATCTATATTTATAAAAATGAAAGTATATTTGTCCGTCTACATGCCCGTTATAGGCTACTAAACCATTCATTCGATCGCCATGAAACTTTGGGAGATTGTTTTGTATGCTCCCAGAATAGTAACTGGCTAATTTTTCAAATACATGTTACACTCATGGGGCTTCATGGGTGGCCCATTATGTTGTTTTTTGCTAATATGTGCTATATAAAAATTAGTTTGAGCGTTAGCTACAGTGTGAATGAATGAATCTTGACAAAACTTCTTATATAAATACTTGAGAGCCTATATTAAAATACTGCAGTGCACATAACTCATAATGTCCATTTCTACGGGGCCGAGGGCCCAAAATGTCTTTGTTCGTAAATGTTAGATTTTATTCCCCATTCAATTGTATAAGATACTGATATTTATACATAAATGAATATCTTATTAAATTGATTGAAATACATAGATGTTTCTAATATAATATCTTGCACAGCATGGGCCCCGTGGCACCTAATTTTGTTTGTGCAATATGACCTATATGAAAGTTAGTCTTAACGTAAGCTACTAGGAAAGTGAATTGATCTTTACCAAACTTGGTATTTAAAAACATCAGATACTATATTAAAATACTGTGGGGCACTGAACTCACAATGCCCATTTCTTTGGGGCCGAATTAAATGTAATTCCGCTCTAAATTTTACACGATGTTGAGTTACACAGAAAAATTAAATAAGTATGAAGTTTTGTTAAAATACCAGTTGTTTCGAATTTTCTATCCTGCACCGAATATGCCGAGGCAATTAATGTAATTTGTGTGCTAATAGGCGCTATACAAAAGTTAATACCATCGTTAGCTCCTGGGTAAACTGATTGATCTTGACCAAACTTAGTATATAAAAACTTAAATAAATTGAACTACTATTGGCCACTGAAAACCTAATTTCCATTGCTTCTGGGCAGGGGGCCCCCCATTGTTTTCTACAAAATGTTTAAGATGTTATTCTACATTCAATTTTATAGGAGCTTAACAAATAATGACAAAAACATCCATTATGATCCAGATTGAAATGCACAGGTGTCTCAAATCGTACATTTTGTACAGATAAGGCCAGATGGCCTTTATGACATTTTTGCTTTATCTTGAACAGATGAGTCCCAAAGGCCCTTTGTGCCACTTTTTGCTTTAATAATCTTTAAAAATAGTTAGCTAATGGCTAAATAAATGGATCGTGACCAAAATAAGTATAATAATATAAAAACTTGATTGCTCATATTAAAAATACTTTGGGTAAGTTAACTCATCAATTCCATTTCTTCGGGCCGGGGGCTTTTAATCATTTTTACTTAAACTTTTAAGGTTTTATTCCCCAATCTATTTTACACGGTCTTGGCAAATATTGATACTATTTACATTATTATCCAGATTGTTATGAACAGATGTTTCGAACTTTAAACCTTGCACCTATTGGGCGTGTGGGCCTTAAAGTTGTTTCTTGCTTCTATTACCAATATAAATAATATTTTATTCATCAGAATTTTTTTTTAAATTTAAAGAATTTATTGAATTCATCTGCGATAACTTTTTGGTGTAAAGAGTGTTAAAAATAAAATAATAAAAACTTCTGGGGCCCGGAGGGACTAAAATGTCACTTTTCCCTTAAATATAAGTTACTTGGTTAAAAGAAAGATCTTTACTAAACTTATTACATAAATACTTGATGACCCATATTAAAAATTCTATCAGACATTGAATGCCATTTGTTGATTCCTTTTTGACCAGGAACCTAAAATATTTTTCTTATTGTTAATATTTTAATTTGGTTTTCCCCATTCGATTTTACACAATCTCGAAATATATTAACACATAGATCCATCGTGATACACACTGAAATGTATTAACACATAGATCCATCGTGATACACATTGAAATATATCAACACATAGATCCATCGTGATACACATTGAAATATATTAACACATAGATCCATCGTGATACCGATTGAAATATATTAACACATATTTCCATCGTGATACACATTGAAATATATTAACACATAGATCCATCGTGATACAGATTGAAATATATTAACACATAGATCCATCGTGATACACATTGAAATATATTAACACATATATCCATCGTAATACACATTGAAATGTATTAACACATAGATCCATCGTGATACAGATTGAAATATATTAACACATAGATCCATCGTGATACAGATTGAAATATATTAACACATAGATCCATCGTGATACACATTGAAACATATTAACACATAGATCCATCGTGATACAGATTGAAATATATTAACACATAGATCCATCGTGATACACATTGAAATATATTAACACATAGATCCTTCGTGATACAGATTGAAATATATTAACACATAGATCCATCGTGATACACATTGAAATATATTAACACATAGATCCATATGGATACAGATTGAAATATATTAACACATAGATCCTTCGTGATACAGATTGAAATATATTAACACATAGATCCATCGTGATACACATTGAAAATATTAACACATAGATCCATCGTGATACACATTGAAATATATTAACACATAGATCCATCGTGATACACATTGAAATATATTAACACATAGATCCATCGTGATACATATTGAAATATTAACACTAGATCCATCTGAACACATGAAATGTATTAACACATAATCCATCGTGATACACTTTGAATTATATTAACACATAGATCCTCGTGTACACATTGAAATATATTAACAATAGATCTCTGATACAGATTGAAATATATTAACACATAGATCATCGTGATACACATTGAAATATATTAACACATAGATCATCTGAAATTTAAAACAAACTGTGAACATTGATATATTAACACATAGATCCACTGATACACATGAAATATTAACACATAGATCATCGTGATACACTTTGAAATATATTAACACATAGATCCCATGTGATACACATTGAAATATATTAACACATAGATCCATCGTGATACACATTGAAATATATTAACACATAGATCCATCGTGATACACATTGAAATATATTAACACATAGATCCATCGTGATACACATTGAAATATATTAACACATAGATCCATATTGATAGAGATTGAAATATATTAACAGATAGATCCATCGTGATACAGATTGAAATATATTAACACATAGATCCAGCGTGATACACATTGAAAATATTAACACATAGATCCATCGTGATACACATTGAAATATATATTAACACTTAGATCCATCCTGACACACACTGAAATGTATTAACACATAAATCCATCGAGATACACTTTGAATTATATTAACACATAGATCCATCGTGATACACATTGAAATATATTAACACATAGATCCATCCTGATACAGATTGAAATATATTAACACATAGATCCATCGTGATACACATTGAAATATATTAACACATATATCCATCCTGATACACACTGAAATGTATTAACACATAGATCCATCGTGATACACTTTGAAATATATTAAAACATAGATCCATCGTGATACACATTGAAATATATTAACACATAGATCCATCGTGATACACATTGAAATATATTAACACATAGATCCATCCTGATACAGATTGAAATATTTTAACACATAGATCCATCGTGATACACATTGTAATATATTAACACATAGATCCAACCTGATACACACTGAAATGTATTAACACATAGATCAATCGTGATACACTTTGAAATATATTAACACATAGATCCATCGTGATACACATTAAAATATATTAACACATAGATCCATCGTGATACACATTGAAATGTATTAACACATAGATCCATCGTGATACACACTGAAATGTATTAACACATAGATCTATCGTCATACACACTGAAATGTATTAACACATAGATCCATCGTGATACACATTGAAATATATTAACACATAGATCCATCGTGATACACATTGAAATATATTAACACATAGATCCATGGTGATACACATTGAAATATATTAACACATAGATCCATCGTGATAGATATTGAAATATATTAACACATAGATCCATCGTGATACACATTGAAATATATTGGGATTTCGAAATTTACATCTTGCATCATTTTGGTCACCGGGCTCATTTATGATTTTTAAAAACAAAATTGATGTAAGCGTTATAATAATTGTTTTATTTAACCTATAGCCCTCATCATTTGGTAAGTAGCTGAGTAAAATCGCATTTTTAAAAAAAAATGTTATATTTTATTCTTTGGCGTGGGCCCATAATATTGTCTTTTATGTAAGCTTTAAAAATAGTATTTTATTTATTGGATTGCCATGAGAATTACGATTTTTTTACTACATTTCCTCAAAGATTTCTGGTTGAATTCTTTTTAATAGCTATCACTCAATGATTTCTTTTAATGTATTCCTTTATACTGAGATCGTTGCAACGCGCGATGGGTCAGCTAGTTATATATAAACTAAAATATGTTGTTTGTCTTTACGGCGTTACGGTAATTCTCAAAGTAGGCGCATCCGCCCTCTGGTGGGCGCTGCAGTTATTCAGGTTTTGCTGGTGTGAGCACAGGTGCATTGGGAGGAGAATAACTTTAAGGGGGCGGTGATAGCAGAATAGAAAGAAAAAAGATTTATAAAATTGATTTATGTATTCGGTGAACCTATAAATCCTCCCAGACTACAAGGACACGTCACTAAAATTCCCTGACATAAAAACTATAAAGATTTATATAATTCTCGAACACTAAAAGAAATTATTGTAAAACAACCGACATTGACAAAATCTTTTTAAAAAACTATAAATACTTACTAGAACAAGAACTGCAAACACCAATCTACAATTATAACTGTCTTCAGCTTCCCAGTTTGTCAGTCTTATTTCAATTTTGACATTGAAGCAATACATTTAAAATAAAACAAGTAATTAAAAACTCCAATGAGTATTTAAAAGCCATTTCCACTAAAGAATTTCCGTTTTTATTTTATTCAAGGGAAATAATTCTAGATTAGATTAAAATTCATTTCAAATCAATAATTCTGAAACTAAACAAAACAGTTGATATCTACGTATTGTTATTAAAATTACGAGAGTCTAACGAAAGAAAATTTTACAAAAATTCATTCTACAAAATATTTGGAATATTATTAGCTATCGTTTGGCGTTTGTTTCAACCCAACATATGTTATAGTTGGCGAAAAATTAACAACATACGGATATCTTTTCGTTTTTTTTATTTTCAAGAAAATCCAATAGAATTTTCGGTAATCTTTTGGCCCTGAGCACATCCTTGGGACGTCCTTAACATATTTACAAAAGACCCGTACTCTCTATCTGGTATGGTTCAGGAGTAGTTGCTTGTGCAAGCTTGAACAGACAGGACAGACATTCAAATATATGAACGCAATTGTTAAGTTCTGGGTAATTTTATGACTCACAATGACAGGCTAAACTCAAATAAATCAAACACCATCAGTATAATCTATATGTTTAATATGTTCAACTCTTTAACAAAGAAGTCCTTCTACACACAACAATATCAATGCTCTCCTTGCTATCAAAAACAAACCGTCACTATCGCATGCTTTCTCTATGACGTCATATCCCCCACACGCTATGTCACACCAAGAATGTGTCAATATAATGCGCACCGCGCAACAGTCTAACATTAGCGTTCACAAAGCGTGAAAAACCAATTAACTATCATTCTAGATGACATTAAAAGTAATTTCAAATCAATAATTTTGAAACTAAACAAAACAATTGTTTTCTACAAATTGCTGCTAAAATTAAGGGTGTCGAACGAAAAGAGCTTTTTTCAACAATTCCTTCTCCAACATTGTTCTAAATATTATTAGCTATCTTTTGGCGTTTGTAAATGATATAGTTCTATTGATATATTGATGTACAGTGTTACCTAGAAAATGATATAGTTCTATAGATATATTGATGTACAGGGTTAAAAAAGACAATTATTTATTCTAGTGATACATTGAGTAGCTAAAATGAGTCTGTCATAAAGAGCCAATAGGACTATAATTATTTATTGGGTAACTCCTAAGGCGTGAGGTCCTGCCCACAAAACACGACTATGATGTATTGGGTAACCACCAAGGCAGGAGGTCCTGCCCACACGACTCGACTATAATAATTTATTGGGTAACTTCCAAGGCGGGAGGTCCTGCCCAAATGACTCGAGGGTTTGAGGAGCGTGTTAGGACTGCCAACAGCCGAAAACACATCTTGTAAGTTTTAGAATCCTGAAAACTGTAAAAATATTGTTTTTAAATGGATTATAATTAGATATTTCAAGTCAAAATGACACGGAGTTTCAATATTTCAGGAGGAATTCATTAAAAAATTTGTAGTTCCATCTAATGGTTATAATGCTTAAATACTTAACGGCCATAACATTGTAGAAATAATGATAAATCAGACATGTCACCAAAAAAAAATTAATAAAAAAGGTTTTTGTTAATGTTACATGTCTTATGATAAAAGTATCAGTAAATGTGTAGTTAAGAAAAAAAGAAAAGATTAGTAGTTTATGTTACGTTAGTATGTGTCATATAAAACAGACAAGATTATTAATGAAAATTACTAATGATAAAATTATCAGTAAATATGAAGTCATGTCTACAAAGACTTACAGACTAGTAATGTAAAGTTTGTTTGTACTCTGAAGTGACTCCTGTAATAAAACTACTAAAATATTGGTGCAAACATGGACAGCAGCTTGTTTTAATTTGATGCAGTGTTTGATTGATATGAGAAATATAGTGTTACATAGATTTATTAAATTAGTATCGAAGTCAAGTGGCGTGCCACTTGGATGATAAGTTAATTTGAAACGTGACTTCTGATATCTTAAAAATGATTACAAATCCTTTATATTTCATAATTAGAATAGATTTTCTAGTTGACATAATTTTTAATATATGTGATTCGAACAATTATTGTCTTCCCTTGAATATAATATTGGTAAAAATCAGATTAGTTTAAAAACAATTTAACATTTAAGTAAAACAAGTTAGTAACTCACTTCCCGGTTGAAAAATACATTAAATAGTAACACAGTTTATAACAAAGATATTAATATCGTCATGTTACATTTTCAAGTTATTTTTATTTCAAGTAAAACATTATATTAAATACATCAGCATTGGTGCTTTCAGGCGAAGCGCTGATGGGAAACACAATTTATGCACGTCAATGTAACACAGTCCTTACAGATTTGTTTCCTTATTTAGCAAACAATGTTTTGCCTCATTGTTTATTTATGTGTTTAAAACTTTTTTGTATAACTTATAAATAAACTGATTATGGAATTACATTTATATTATGTATTGTTCTTACTTTAATTTATAAAACGTTATATCATAAAAATATCTCTCTTTAAACAACTCAAATATGTAAGTGACACACTTTACCATAATTTTAGATATGTATGATGTGTGAAAAGATTTGATTTTCATGTCTATTGTTGAAAAAAGCTCTTTTCGTTCGACACCCTTAATTTTAGCAGCAATTTGTAGAAAACAATTGTTTTGTTTAGTTTCAAAATTTTTGATTTGAAATTACTTTTAATGTCATCTAGAATGATAGTTAATTGGTTTTTCACGCTTTGTGAACGCTAATGTTAGACTGTTGCGCGGTGCGAATTATATTGACACATTCTTGGTGTGACATAACGTGTGGGGGATATGACGTCATAGAGAAAGCATGCGATAGTGACGGTTTGTTTTTGATAGCAAGAAGAGCATTGATATTGTTGTGTGTAGAAGGACTTCTTTGTTAAAGAGTTGAACATATTAAACATATAGATTATACTGATGGTGTTTGATTTATTTGAGTTTAGCCTGTCATTGTGAGTCATACAATTACCCAGAACTTAACAATTGCGTTTATATATTTGAATGTCTGTCCTGTCTGTTCAAGCTTGCACAAGCAACTACTCCTGAACCATACCAGATAGAGGGTACGGGTCTTTTGTAAATATGTTAAGGACGTCCCAAAGATGTGCTCAGGCCAAAAGATTACCGAAAATGTTATTGGATTTTCTTGAAAATAAAAAAAAACGAAAAGATATCCGTATGTTGTTAATTTTTCGCCAACTATAACATATGTTGGGTTGAAACAAACGCCAAACGATAGCTAATAATATTCCAAATATTTTGTAGAATGAATTTTTGTAAAATTTTCTTTCGTTAGACTCTCGTAATTTAAATAACAATACGTAGATATCAACTGTTTTGTTTAGTTTCAGAATTATTGATTTGAAATGAATTTTAATATAATCTAGAATTATTTCCCTTGAATAAAATAAAAACGGAAATTCTTTAGTGGAAATGGCTTTTAAATACTCATTGGAGTTTTTAATTACTTGTTTTATTTTAAATGTATTGCTTCAATGTCAAAATTGAAATAAGACTGACAAACTGGGAAGCTGAAGACAGTTATAATTGTAGATTGGTGTTTGCAGTTCTTGTTCTAGTAAGTATTTATAGTTTTTTAAAAAGATTTTGTCAATGTCGGTTGTTTTACAATAATTTCTTTTAGTGTTCGAGAATTATATAAATCTTTATAGTTTTTATGTCAGGGAATTTTAGTGACGTGTCCTTGTAGTCTGGGAGGATTTATAGGTTCACCGAATACATAAATCAATTTTATAAATCTTTTTTCTTTCTATTCTGCTATCACCGCCCCCTTAAAGTTATTCTCCTCCCAATGCACCTGTGCTCACACCAGCAAAACCTGAATAACTGCAGCGCCCACCAGAGGGCGGATGCGCCTACTTTGAGAATTACCGTAACGCCGTAAAGACAAACAACATATTTTAGTTTATATATAACTAGCTGACCCATCGCGCGTTGCAACGATCTCAGTATAAAGGAATACATTAAAAGAAATCATTGAGTGATAGCTATTAAAAAGAATTCAACCAGAAATCTTTGAGGAAATGTAGTAAAAAAATCGTAATTCTCATGGCAATCCAATAAATAAAATACTATTTTTAAAGCTTACATAAAAGACAATATTATGGGCCCACGCCAAAGAATAAAATATAACATTTTTTTTTAAAAATGCGATTTTACTCAGCTACTTACCAAATGATGAGGGCTATAGGTTAAATAAAACAATTATTATAACGCTTACATCAATTTTGTTTTTAAAAATCATAAATGAGCCCGGTGACCAAAATGATGCAAGATGTAAATTTCGAAATCCCAATATATTTCAATGTGTATCACGATGGATCTATGTGTTAATATATTTCAATATCTATCACGATGGATCTATGTGTTAATATATTTCAATGTGTATCACCATGGATCTATGTGTTAATATATTTCAATGTGTATCACGATGGATCTATGTGTTAATATATTTCAATGTGTATCACGATGGATCTATGTGTTAATACATTTCAGTGTGTATGACGATAGATCTATGTGTTAATACATTTCAGTGTGTATCACGATGGATCTATGTGTTAATACATTTCAATGTGTATCACGATGGATCTATGTGTTAATATATTTTAATGTGTATCACGATGGATCTATGTGTTAATATATTTCAAAGTGTATCACGATTGATCTATGTGTTAATACATTTCAGTGTGTATCAGGTTGGATCTATGTGTTAATATATTACAATGTGTATCACGATGGATCTATGTGTTAAAATATTTCAATCTGTATCAGGATGGATCTATGTGTTAATATATTTCAATGTGTATCACGATGGATCTATGTGTTAATATATTTCAATGTGTATCACGATGGATCTATGTTTTAATATATTTCAAAGTGTATCACGATGGATCTATGTGTTAATACATTTCAGTGTGTATCAGGATGGATATATGTGTTAATATATTTCAATGTGTATCACGATGGATCTATGTGTTAATATATTTCAATCTGTATCAGGATGGATCTATGTGTTAATATATTTCAATGTGTATCACGATGGATCTATGTGTTAATATAATTCAAAGTGTATCTCGATGGATTTATGTGTTAATACATTTCAGTGTGTGTCAGGATGGATCTAAGTGTTAATATATTTCAATGTGTATCACGATGGATCTATGTGTTAATATTTTCAATGTGTATCACGCTGGATCTATGTGTTAATATATTTCAATCTGTATCACGATGGATCTATCTGTTAATATATTTCAATCTCTATCAATATGGATCTATGTGTTAATATATTTCAATGTGTATCACGATGGATCTATGTGTTAATATATTTCAATGTGTATCACGATGGATCTATGTGTTAATATATTTCAATGTGTATCACGATGGGTCTATGTGTTAATATATGAAGAGCTCAAGGGAAGAAACGGCAATGTCACATTTTTGTAGTTTTGAGATATTCAAGTTTTAAAGTTAAAAAATTTACAGATTTGTTTTAAATTAACTAAACAGATTTGAATTTTTAAATGGGTCAGAGACATAATTTTTTCATAAAACCTAATTCAGAGCATTCTATTTTTCATCCTCTAACAGATACAGGGGATAACTAAAAATATTAAAAAATGTCACAAAGTCGTTTCTTCCCTTGTGGTCTTCATATTTCAATCTGTATCACGATGGATCTATGTGTTAATATATTTTAATCTGTATCACGAAGGATCTATGTGTTAATATATTTCAATGTGTATCACGATGGATCTATGTGTTAATATATTTCAATCTGTATCACGATGGATCTATGTGTTAATATGTTTCAATGTGTATCACGATGAATCTATGTGTTAATATATTTCAATCTGTATCACGATGGATCTATGTGTTAATATATTTCAATCTGTATCACGATGGATCTATGTGTTAATACATTTCAATGTGTATTACGATGGATATATGTGTTAATATATTTCAATGTGTATCACGATGGATCTATGTGTTAATATATTTCAATCTGTATCACGATGGATCTATGTGTTAATATATTTCAATGTGTATCACGATGGAAATATGTGTTAATATATTTCAATCGGTATCACGATGGATCTATGTGTTAATACATTTCAGTGTGTATCACGATGGATCTATGTGTTAATACATTTCAGTGTGTATCACGATGGATCTATGTGTTAATATATTTCGAGATTGTGTAAAATCGAATGGGGAAAACCAAATTAAAATATTAACAATAAGAAAAATATTTTAGGTTCCTGGTCAAAAAGGAATCAACAAATGGCATTCAATGTCTGATAGAATTTTTAATATGGGTCATCAAGTATTTATGTAATAAGTTTAGTAAAGATCTTTCTTTTAACCAAGTAACTTATATTTAAGGGAAAAGTGACATTTTAGTCCCTCCGGGCCCCAGAAGTTTTTATTATTTTATTTTTAACACTCTTTACACCAAAAAGTTATCGCAGATGAATTCAATAAATTCTTTAAATTTAAAAAAAAATTCTGATGAATAAAATATTATTTATATTGGTAATAGAAGCAAGAAACAACTTTAAGGCCCACACGCCCAATAGGTGCAAGGTTTAAAGTTCGAAACATCTGTTCATAACAATCTGGATAATAATGTAAATAGTATCAATATTTGCCAAGACCGTGTAAAATAGATTGGGGAATAAAACCTTAAAAGTTTAAGTAAAAATGATTAAAAGCCCCCGGCCCGAAGAAATGGAATTGATGAGTTAACTTACCCAAAGTATTTTTAATATGAGCAATCAAGTTTTTATATTATTATACTTATTTTGGTCACGATCCATTTATTTAGCCATTAGCTAACTATTTTTAAAGATTATTAAAGCAAAAAGTGGCACAAAGGGCCTTTGGGACTCATCTGTTCAAGATAAAGCAAAAATGTCATAAAGGCCATCTGGCCTTATCTGTACAAAATGTACGATTTGAGACACCTGTGCATTTCAATCTGGATCATAATGGATGTTTTTGTCATTATTTGTTAAGCTCCTATAAAATTGAATGTAGAATAACATCTTAAACATTTTGTAGAAAACAATGGGGGGCCCCCTGCCCAGAAGCAATGGAAATTAGGTTTTCAGTGGCCAATAGTAGTTCAATTTATTTAAGTTTTTATATACTAAGTTTGGTCAAGATCAATCAGTTTACCCAGGAGCTAACGATGGTATTAACTTTTGTATAGCGCCTATTAGCACACAAATTACATTAATTGCCTCGGCATATTCGGTGCAGGATAGAAAATTCGAAACAACTGGTATTTTAACAAAACTTCATACTTATTTAATTTTTCTGTGTAACTCAACATCGTGTAAAATTTAGAGTGGAATTAAATTTAATTCGGCATGCTGTATGAAATTGTGATTGTTTTTTTCCAATGTAATGTGCAGTGCTATTATCTATTGCTATTAAATATCCTAATATGATCCCTAAGTAATAATGAGTGAATGTATTTTCTGATTTTTTCCTAATGGCTTGTCCAATAAATTTTATTCTGAGTGCTTGTATTTTGGTTTGTATGTCTTGCAAGTTTATTCCTCCATTTAGCTTAGATTGTATTAGTGTTGCATGTTTTATATTGTGTATTGTTCCTTGAAATATGTATTTAGTTATGTGTGAGTTAATTTCTTTTAAAATTGCTGGTGGGGGTTCCCATATTGTTCCTGTATATATAGTTTTGGGGATGACAAATGTGTTTATTATTGTACTCCTTCCAAAAATTGTTTGTGCTGTGTATTTGTTCCTGTCTATAATAATTTTAATAGATTGTTCAATCTTCCTCCATATTTCAGTGTTTGTCTGTGTCTGATTATTAGAATGAAAGATCCCATAAATTCTAAGCCTCTCCTTCCTTATTATGCCTAAAGGGAAATCTACTCCATCCTGCCACCTACCAATCCCCATAATTTCAGATTTGTTTACATTAACTTTGGACCCACTACCTCTTCCAAATTCTTGAAAAATTGAAATTATTTGGTAAATTGACCTATCATTTGTGGGGAAAAAGACAGTGTCATCTGCATATGCAATGACTTTGATATCTCTGGCTCCAGGGATCCTCATTCCTGTTATGTTCTTTTCCCTCCTGATTTTCTCCATAAGTGGTTCAAATGCTAGAATGTACAGATAAGGGGACAAAGGACACCCTTGTCTAACTGATCTTTTAATTCTAATTTCATTTGAAAGTATATTATTTATTAACAGTTGGCTAACTGGTTTCCTGTATAAAATTTTAATCCAATTACAAAAATACTCCCCTAATTTATTGTGTTGTAATATCTTGTGAAGGTATGCGTGATTTACCCTGTCAAAAGCTTTCTCCTGGTCTAGTGATAATATGCATGTCTGAACTTTTTTGTCATTTGCATATTGAATAATGTCTCTGATTAAATGATTGTGGTTGTTGATGTCCCTGCCTTTAATGCTGCATTGTTGATTGACATGAATGAGCGTATTTAAATGTGGTTTTAATTTATTGACCAGTGTTTTGGTAAGGATTTTATAGTCTGTGTTGAGTAATGATATGGGCCTGTAATTTTTAAGTTGTGTTTTGTCTGTGTCTTTCTTTGGTATAAGTGTGATGTAAGAAGTATTCATTGAATTCGGTAGTTCCATGTTGTTGTAAGCTTCTTCTAAAGTTGCCTGTATTATTGGCCCTAGTGTTGTAAAAAAGAAGTTGTAAATCTCTGTAGTTAGTCCATCTGGCCCAGGTGATTTGTTTTTATTCATGCTGTGTAGTGTCCCTTTTATGTCTTGTAATGTAAATGGTTTGTTCATTTCTTCGGTTTGCTTTTCTTGTAGTTCTTCAGTCATATTTGTGTACTGATCCTGTATATCTGAGTCCATTTGTTCATTTGCAAAAAGATGTGTGTAGTATTTTTCAAATGTGCCTATAATCTCTTTGTTGTCAGTTTGTGTTTTTCCGTCTGTGTCTATTATTTGTTTTATCTGCCTGCTTTTTTGTATGTTTTGTTCTATTGTTAGGAAATGTTTTGTTGGTGCTTCCGTGTAGTTCGTGAGTATTCTACTTCTAACTAGGGCACCATTATATTTATGCTGCTGTATTGGTTCTAGTTCTTCCTCTAATTCATGTATGGCGTGATTGGTTGGGTCGTTGTTGTTTTCTATTGATATTTTCGCCTTAATTTCATTTTCTCTTTGTCGGATTTGCCTGTGTAGCTGGGTTGCAAAATTTTGTGTGATGTGTTTAATTGTAGATTTTAAAAGATCCCAGTGTTGGCCTATATTTGTCGTTGGTAGTGTGCTGTATTGCTGGATTATTTTATTAATGATATTTGTGTATTGATCGTTTTCTAAAAGTGTATTGTTGAATTTCCAATGAGGGGATTTTTTAATAATATTGGTCTTTGTAGTATTTAGTGTAATTTTCACCCCTTTGTGGTCTGTAAACTTTAGTGTTTCTGTAACATGTTTAGCTTCATTAATTGTGTCTGTATTTGTGATGTAGAATCTATCTAATCTTGATTGGTTGTTAAAATTATTATTATTAAATGTTGTTTCTTTACCATTTTTATGAATTGTTCTGTATGCGTCTACTAAATTGTAGGTATCCGCTATGTACTGTAGTACTTCTATCCCCGTGTTAACGTCTACTATTTTCCTTTTCCTGTTGGGGTTGGTTGTGTCAAGAGGGCTCGTAACATAGTTAAAATCCCCTCCTAAGACAACCTTCCTTCTCTTAAATAAATTTTCCAAATTTGTAACTAGAGTTTTGTAAAAAAGTGGTTGCTCTTTGGGTTTGGCTGGGGCGTATATGTTAACAAGTGTGTATATGTCTTTTTTGTCTGTAATGTTCATGGTGACCATTCTTCCCTCACTATCCCTGTCCTTATGTGTTATTTCCCATCTATCGGATGTCTGTACTATTCCCACCCCTTTAAATCTCCCTAAACTGAAGTGACTGTTTTTCATCCCTAAAGTCTTTGTGTACATATTTGCGTCGTGTTCTGTTGTTATGTTTGTTTCCTGTAAAAAAATGAAATCTGTCTTGTGCTTTTTAACTAGGTCAATAATGTATTGTTCTTTATTAGTACAGGTCTTAATATTCAGTGATATTAGTGTGAGCTGTGTAGTCCAAGTGTCTGCCATGTGCGTGTCTCGGGGCCGAGCGTCGAGGTCGCGTAATGTTGTTTTGTTGGAGAATGGTACGCTTGACTGCACTCTACAACCCTTCTCCCGTGTATGTAAAACATTCTTAGCCATGACATTAATGGATTTTTAAAAGTAAAGGATACATTTCTTTCATTCTTAAGAACGCACTCTGACTAATCACTGTCTTCTGTTGAGTCGTCCTCGGGAAACCAGTCATACTTCTTATATTTTATCTCTTCCGTGTCTGAGTCTTCGTCTTGATGGTGTCTTTTCGTTGCCGTCCACGCTTTCTGGAGTGGTTCATTTGTGCTGGGAAGACTCCCATGAGTGACAGCGTCGGCGTATGATCTTGTCATATGTGAAATCCCTCCTACTGTTGTCTTTGTTGTTTTTCTGTTGTTGTTCTTTTTATACATTTTAATTTGCCAGCCCTCCTCGGGTGTGGCACTCCTTGCCTCTCCGAGAACCGTAGTGGGGACTGGCAACGCCTCTGCCGTTGAACCTTTAGCTGGGGCCGTCACGGGGACAGACACGGGGGCCATCAATGGGACCGCCACGGGGACTGTAACGGGGGCAGCCAGGGGGGCTGTAGCGGGGGCCGCTAATGGGGCTGCCACCGGCTTAGTCGCCGGGACACCTGGCTTGTCTATGTGATCACTCGAACCTTCTCCTGTCTTATCCCCCACCCCCTCTCCCGCTGAAGCTTTCATGCCACACTTGCTGGTCCAGTGTTCCTGCGACCAGCACAGAAAGCAGGCCTGCCTTCTACCAGGGACCAGGAGCAGCACTCTCTTATTTTTCACCTGTCCACAATCTAGGTAAATATAGTGTGGAACACTAGTTTCATTGTCCGGTCTGTAAAGGACTGTCCACCGGTCCGGTTTTCCTTTATGAGGGTGTGCCTCTACTTTTTCTTTGCTCAGAAACGAGAGCATTTCTTCCGCCCCCTCCTTAGGCATGGTTGGGGGGACCCAGTGGACAATCACCTTCCTTCTTTCTCTGCCCACATGTTCAAAACTAATTTGCTGTGCAACTCCAACCTGAAATGTTTTGCAGTGCAAGTTTTCGAAGTGCTTCTGTTCTGCTTCTGTTCCAAATTTGAGGAACCACTTGAGTGGATCCTCGAATTGGTAGAGAGCCTTTACGTCCCTCCATGTTATTTTTATTTCTTTTATTAAACATTCTATTATTTCTGGTGGCGTAATGTTATACGCTTCTTTTCCATAAATTGTTAAGGAAAGTGTGTTTGGGTGGTGTGCACTTGAAAGTGACACCCCTTTAACCGTAATTCTTTTAAACATTACTCACATGTAGCTGAAAAACTTCTCTCATGCACAATCCTCTGAATACACTTATAACTTCAAAATCTCACCGAAATCTCAGATAAATCTTTAGTAAAAGCGAAAGATTTACTCGGTGTGTAGAGAAACATATTAGGTAAATATGCATTTCCGACAAGTTGCAAATGTTTTAGCATGGTCTCTAGCAGTTTTATGAGGAGTCGAAATAACTTAATGGTATACTAATTAAAACAGTATCATTAAGTATTTATTCAAGTGTGCAGACAAAAGTGTTATTGAAAATTTATAATTTTCATAAAACATTTAAAATCCAAAAAAAATATATTGACATGAGCTTGTTTTACTTTAACTCAGATTAAACCAGGGTTTAGAGGAAATAAGGGATTTTTAGACATAGTATCTCTCATTACAGGGAGCGAAGTCAAGTGGCATGCCACTCAGATTGATAGTAGGTCGAGTAAATGTCATGAAATCGTAGTTAAACAACTCGACATTAAATATGTATCATGAAATATATTAACTTTGTAGTTCTCATCATTTTAAATAAATATTATTTTTAAACCTTTTTTCGTTAAAACAAAATAATTACATACTGTTTCATGTTACATAAAAGATTTCATTTAAGTAATACAAATCCAGAAAACTCTTTCAAATAAAACCTATAACAGAGAAGTTAATTAACGCAGTAGCATACAAATGCATTAATATTGCAAACTGTGTTGTTTTATGTACGTCATATTAAATAAATCAGTGCTAGTGGTTTATTGTGCGCGCTGACAGGAAATATGAACTAAATGCATGTCAGACATGACAATAAACAGTGGTTTAATGTACAGATTTCATCTGTTCTTTAGTGACAACAAAAAAATCCTATTAATACATTTTTATGTACTTGAGAATGTATTTGTATTGTTTGTTTATATTTACATAATAATCGAAAACTATATTTTATTTTCTAACGAAAAACATGTACACACATAAACAAATTTGAACAATCTACAAAACACACACCAGCTGTAGCTGAGACTGCAATCAGCTGTGGCGGATTAAAGGGGGGATGAATGGGCTAAAGCCAGGGGCCCCCAATGATTAAGGGTTCCAAACTTATTATATTGTACAATAAAGGTGGCTGGACCGGGCCCAAGGTGGAATAGAAGCCAGGGGCCCCGTGAAATCTTGATCCGACCCTGGCAAGTAGACTTATAGACTTGTTCAATAAAGAAGGCTCTTTGACGTAACGGTGGCTGTTTTGTTACGTCCTGTAAGGCTCACGCATACACTGTTTACATGTTATCCATCTGCTAATACAAAATGTAAAGTTGGTTACATAAGGAAATTTAATATGTATTTCTATATATACTAATCATATGTTCCCGCGCTCTGCAGAGGAGGTTTACTGCCTTAAAAGTTATATTTTTAGGGTAAATGTATGTCAATAATTATTTGTTAAGCCAAGTATCTATATGTGTACAACGATTTTAGTTTGGCTAATCTAGTTCTATTATGACTAAATTTCATGCTGAGCCTACTCTTAAGCATGCAAATTACAGTAACTTTGAATAAACTATGAAATATATATTTCTTTGATAAAAAATACAACTTTCTAACAGCTGGAATAATTTTTGAAATGTATTTTATAAATTTGATTCAATTTATTGAAAAAGATTATCCTATATTCCTATAGAGACGATTAAAACTTTTTTAAAATAAACATTTTAATTGCAGTAATGGAATTCTGCATTCTAACCAATGTTCAATTGTTATTGAAAGAAAGGCAAATAATTGCAGTTTCTGTTTTTGATATAATTCAATACATGTTTTTGGGGAAAGCTCTTTATTAAAATGAGCACAAAGTATCCCAGTGAAACATAATATAAATAACACTTTTATTTCAATAAAGGATTTCACTCATTTACTAGTACGTATAGATCACTAATCTTATCTTATCAAAAATAATTGTACGTTTGACTCATCTGAGCGGGTATTGTTAGGGCGCCAATTGACAACGTAACAAGATGGTGGTATAAGTTTGCTGTGGACGTTTACATGTCAGTAAAATATCTATGATTGTAATAAATTCATATTTCCCTTAGAAAAAATAATAATAATAATAACATAACTGAAATGAAAGTATTTTCTTAACTCTAGTGCAATTTGAATAAGAAAAGGAAATATGAAGTATTGTTTATAAAAAAACACATGGATAATGAAAATAATTTTTCTATTTTAAAAACTTAAAAAGAAAGCAACATGTTATTTCCCTTTATACCTCTGTAACTCACTCATATCTGTCGTGATAAAATAGATTTAGAGGAGTAACGCACCAAAGCCAAAACAAATAAATGCACATACGTTATCATTTAGATAACATAAACATATGTAAACAGTGATATAAAATTGTTAGATTAAATTAAAGAAATTAGAAAAACAAGAGAATAAAATGGAAGCCGTTTAGATTATTTATTGTTAATCGCGAAACGGAATAGTAGTACGTGACGTCACCAGTTCTGCCCAAAGCAATTATTGTTTTGTTAGTTTTTAATGTATGAAATAAAACGCCTTATTTCTATCTTAGTATTTTTTATATGTCTATTAATCCTCTTGAAAATTACTCATTGCTACAGACTCGTATTTATATGTCACTCAGGTACGAATTTAATAAAACTTGTGAACGGTCAGTATCGTTTTTTGCTTTGGAACCATGTTTTTTTCTTCAATTACATATCTGAAACTTTTCAGTAAATCATAAACATAAAATTTATTAAAAAATCACCATTTAAAACTATATCATAGTATTTTACCCGTCCTGCGTTGATACGATCTAAGAAGAGAACTAATTCAAAGAAAACATTAAGTTGTTATTTTTTTAAAAATTAAAAAAAATAACAACATATTTTTCCAAAACGTTTTACCATACATCAGTCTTTTTTTAAAATAAGGACCAGTTAACCGTATTTTCAGTTATTCAGTATTAACTTATTACCCGTTACGATTAAGATAAAGGGCAACATACGTGTCATGTTTTAAAAAATCCCATTTAATCATCACTGTTGACTCTGTAAGCTCAAGAGATTATTTTTTTCTAACATTTGTTTAATATACTGAGTTGACGTGCATCATACAAGAGAGGTAATCACGACGTCTCCAACAGACGTGGTGTGGTTAAATGTGGTACATACCCTTGTAGGTCTTAAAAAATAAGAAATAATGAGGTCTTTCCTGCTATCGAATGGTTTAAAGTTTAAACTGACCTTTTTTGTAAACGGTTAATGTCAGCCCTTAATTGAAGTCAAGCACCTAGAGGGGGAGAGGGTGTCACGCATATGTTACAATGTGTGACGACGGGGAAGGGGTGTATAAGAAATGTGACGTCATATCAAAACGCGCTACTTTAAATGAAAGTTCAACTTAAATATTCCATTTGTTACAATTTATTTTATCTTTTACGTGGCTTCATAAACCTCTTTTTTATTACAATACCATTTGATACTATTTTTTCTTCTTCTTTCCTGCATTTTATTAAGTAAATACCCCATAAAAAAGTTTGTTTTTTCTAGATTAATACAAAAAAAGCCGTTATTCCACCTGCCTGTAAATGTAATGTACAAAGAAAAAGCTTCACATTAAAAAGCCTCCTTTGTCTTATCTGACGTGAATTAATATTGTATTTCCTTTTAGCGCGCACCAAAAAGCACCAGTAATGATTTATTGATATGATGTTGTATGTAAAAACAATGTAATCCACGAGGCAAATGAGATCATAAAACGATTTCCTTAACTTGTAATCAATGTTTCTATATAGTCTATGAGAAACTGTATTCTTGATTTGTATTACGTAAATCTTATGTTTTATGTCACATGAAATTATACATAAAGAAATATTTAATTTTAAGAAAAAGGGATTTTTAAAATCATTTTTCATTAAAATTATGGAAACTATGAATTTAATTTAATCACTGTCACATTTTTAATGTCTGGTTGTTTTACTCCGCGGTTCTCGATGCATTTGCGTTTCGTCTTCAATTTTTATAAGTGTCTTGCCACTTAACTTCGTTCCCTTTAATGAGGGATAATGTGTCAATGAATAACTAGTTTTCTCTTACCCCTGGTATACACAGTGCTGTATTCACCTATAAGCTATAGCGTAGTGCTTCCACTTTTCGGGAACCCTCCCACAAATCGTGTGAGTAAGTTACTGTCGTAAACACTTACATGTTTTGTGATTGGTGCAACATCTTTGTTAGTTCAAAGTCATAAAAAACGCTTTAGACCATAGAACAGTTTTGATAACATATCTTACAAAGAAACGTTTGCTCCATCTATGGCGGATTAAAGCTGAACGGGCAAAAGCCAAGCACCCCACGATGATTTAGGGGCCCCCAAATTTAGTCTAATTTCTAATAAAGGTGGACAAATGTTTGCATGAATCCCTAAAAATACCATGCATTAAGTAAATTAATAAAATCTTATCTCTTAATCTGATCGCTATTCGGACCCGATAGCCTCAGTATCGAAACACTTGATTTATACAAATAATACCTTCATTGGAAAACAAGTAAAAATAACTGGAATGAGTATTTAAAGGCAATTTCCAAAAAAAGAATTTCGGATATATCTCATTCAAGGGAAATCATTCTAGATTACATTAAAAGCCATTTAAAATCAATAATTCTAAAAGTAAACAAAACAATTTCTATCTACAAATTGCTGCTGAAATTACGGGAGTCGAACGAAAAGAGATGTTTGAAAGATTCCTTCTGCAACATTGTTCTAAATATTATTAGCTATCGTTTGGCGTTTTTTTCAACCCGATAGCTGTTATGGTTGCACAGAAATTAACCCAAAAATGAATGTATTTTTTAATTTTTTTAAATTTTATTTTCCAGAGAATCCAGTATCCCTTTTAGGAAATGTTTTGGCCCGTGCACATCCTTGAGACCTCCATTACATATTTTCAAGAAGACCTGAACCCTCTATCTGGTATGGGTCAGGAGGAGTTGCTTGTGCAAGCTCAAACTGACAGGACAGATATTTCAAATATATAAACGAAATTTGTCCCATGAGAAATTGCGTTAAAAATGCTTATTTACATTGTCTTTGTTGTTCACATTGCTGTGTAATTTATGCTAATTGTAGTATTCTTCCATGATGACAAAAATATTGATTTTCACAAAATGTGTTACTACTCATGTATAGATTTTATATTTAATTTTACTTTAATAGTTTATTTCTATCCAAGTTCCTATTTCTCCTGTTAGTAATATTTTTTATCTTTAAAAACTTCGATAATTACTTTTCAAATTCATCTTTTTCTTCCGGAAAGTCTAAACAATCGCGTCTACTCTTAAATGTAAATAAATATCCCACCTAGTAAAAATGTGCAGTTGTTTTAATCACTAATCATTACCTACACGCATTGAATGCAGTTACTAATGCATTTGTCTCTAAATAAATTTAATTTTATGCCACCTGCCCCGTTTACATTTAAAACAAAACATTTTCTAAGTGCGACACGCAAATGATATACGTCGTTTCACCAAATCGTATATTAAAATATACGTTTGAATATGTATCTGCCCTTAAAACTATTTTAATATGATTTAAATATTTTACTCACAATGCTTGGACTTAAAATTTAACCTAAATGTTTAACTTAAATTTTGACAAAAACATATGAACAGTTGCTAAGCCAGAGTTAGTGCCACCAATATAAGTTATATATTATTAATGCATGCCCCAAACAATGACAAGTAGCCTACAAAGGGTCACAATGGTGCCCCTCTATATACTTATAAATTTCCCCCTCTTTATACTTATAAACGTACCCCTATATATACTTATAATTGTCCCCCTCTATATATTTATACATGTGCCCCTCTATATACTTATAAAAGTTTCCCTCTATATAAATATAAATGTGCCCCTCTATATACTTATAAATGTGCCCCTCTATTTACTTATAAATGTGACCTTCTATATTCTTATAAATGTACCACATCTATATACTTATAAATGTGCCCCTCTATATACTTATAAATGTACCCCATCTATATACTTATAAATGTGCCCCTCTATATACTTATACATGTGCTCCATAATATACTTATAAATGTCCCCCTCTATATACTTATAAATGTGCCCCTCTATATAATTATAAATGCCCCCCTCTATATACTTATAAATGTCCCCCTCTATATACTTATAAATGTCCCCCTCTATATACTTATAAATGTGCCCCTCTATATACTTATAAATGTCCCCCTCTATATACTTATAAATGTCCCCCTCTATATACTTATAAATGTGCCGCTCTATATACTTATAAATGTGCCCTTCTATATACTTATAAATGTCCCCCTCTATATACTTATAAATATCCCCCTCTATATACTTATAAATGTGTCCCTCTATATACTTATACATGTGCCCCTCTATATACTTATAAATGTCCCCCTCTATATACTTATAAATGTGCCCCTCTATATACTTATAAATGTGCCCCTCTATATACTTATAAATGTCCCCCTCTATATACTTATAAATGTGCCACCCATTAGCCTTACTGTTACTCAGTTCATATTATTCCCATCTTTAATTAGTTTTCTTCTTAGCAAGCCGGGTGAGTTCTTTTTATTCCATCTTTTCCTTTGTGGCAATATATGAAAGTAATCGCTCCTAAACAATCGCACGTAGTATTGAAACAACTAAACTACAAACCACAATGTTAAAATGTTGTACGCAGTATTTTAAAATAGATGTAAGTAGCGAAGAGAGAAGTTTGAGGTTTCAGCGGCAACCACCTCTCCCCCTCCCCCTCCAAACCACTTTAAAAAAAAGGATTTCAACAATTGTTTGTGTGGTAATAGTCAATTAATAAATGTTAACCAAACTGTAATGTTGTGCAACAAAGAAAGGATTATCTCATCGACCTACTCAGGGGAAAATCTCTTGTGCAGTGTTTTGAGAAGTTGTTTGATGAGGCAATTCTGACGCATACTGTCCTGCAGACTGAAACTTATGCCACACAGAAAAACGTCCACCAGTTTTTCATGTCAAATGATTGTATCAGAAAGTTTACTGGCATTCTTCTCTTCACTGGGTATCACGCTCTTCCTCAAAAACAATTATACTGGTGTGACGATGAAAACATGGATGTGCAATGTGTGAGGAACTGTATGAGTCGGAACAGTTACCTCGAAATAAAACGATATCTCCATATCAGTGACAATTCTGACCTGGGAGCCATTCCAGCAAATGAAAGAGAAAAGCTCTTCAAAATTCGACCTTTTATCGACAAACTCAACGGAAATCTGGAACTGGTCACTTCATTGAACGTACGGAACTGGGAAAACAAAGGAAGTGTGATGTGTGCAAGAAGAATGCAAGAAAGCAGTGCCATCAAATACAACGTTGGACTCCATGTTGAGTGATTTCCTTGATGGCATGAAAACAAGACAGCATATGTCATGATCCCCAATTGGGACTGGACCAAATATTGGACTTTTAGGAAAAATACCACTGGTGTGATGCAAAATACAAGTTTTTCTCAATAATTTGATCTCAATTTATACCAATAAATCTAAAATATTCAGAAGAAAATGGTAGTTTGTGGGTTAAGTAGGGTTTATTGATCATTAATTTAAATTCAAATGTTTTTTGTGAATTTGAAGTCAGTAACATATGTAAATATTGTTATTGACTATTTACTATTATGAAGTAAATTAACAGGCAATTGTTCTTAGTTAATAATATTAAAAGTTGTTTTTAAAAATAGTCTTTGTATAGATAATTTTTGATGTAATTTAAAAGACGGATTTTATGATGTGTATTTCTTTAAAGAAAAAGAAAAAAAAATCGAAAATGTCAAAAACATAATAAAGATTTAAAAAATTAAAACAAAACCGCTATCTGACTTTATTTTTTCATCTGCAATTGTAGAGATTATGTCTCAGATAAAAATTTCATAAGAAAATAATTATTGTATCATAAGGAAATAGGAAATTCAATAATTTCTATGATTTCTTTAAAAGAAACAATTAAAAAATAATCTACTTATACGACTAAAGCCTACTGTAAATGTGAGTTTAACTGCTGCTGATAAGAAATGTCAGGAAACTTCTATTAAAATGTTATAAGTAAATGCAACAATTGTTCTTAACGTCTCAAACTGTGACTTATGTTTGAGATTTATGGACGGAAATGATCCTTCCTGACATTGGACATTTGTTTGTATGTAGTTACTAAACTATCGTAAAAACTCGAATATATCGTTAGTGTGTTTATAATTTATGTAGTCTATGTAAGCTTTAAACACTTGCTAATTTGTTTATTATAATTATTTTTTTTACTTTTGAAAATTATTTTAAAACAAAACTATGAAATCTTAGATGCATTTATTTGTATCAATTTAGGTGGGTTTAAAAAAAATATATATATACAAATATACACAAGCCATAAAATTATTCTGTAACTATAGAAATGAATACATACTATTTTTTAAGAGAACATGCTGCGCACGCTACTAGTCATAAATCATTTTGAACGTGCATCAATATTGAGTTTCACGCAAACGTTGCACCTTAAAGCACCCAGTATCTAATGTACTGAATATGAATGTGTGTTGACAAACTGAGAAAAGTAGAGAAATGTTAAAATTGTTATTTTTAAAAAAAAATCAACACAATGCAATTTAAAATCCATGAGGCTCAACATTTTCAACTTGGGTTTAGAGAAATTTTTCATTGAATGTAAATTAAAAACACGCATAGAAATATTAAATTTACAAAAACTAATTAAATTTAAAAATCCTATTTATTAAAAAAAAATTGAAACTATGACTTTCATTTAATGGCTTTAACTTTACATGTACGTACTATTGTTTTAACAACGATGCCTGCACTACTACAGAGTCAACGTATAGAAGTCAACCAATTTTATCCAAGTGATACGCCACTTGACTTCGATCTCTATAATTAGGGATAAAAATGTCAATGAATTGTTAGCACTCCACAATCCCCTTATTACTTAGTTCAGGTTATTTATACATATTTGAACTTTTATACAATTAGTAAATTCATGGCAAAAACTAAAGAATTACATAATAACTTTGTTGTTCACATAGCTACATAATTAATGCTAATTGTAGGGATTCTCTCAGAGTGACAATATTGATGTTCTTAAAACAAATTGATACTACACTTACATTGTTATTTTTTAAAAACTATTTTCTTAACAATAGCAAAAGTTCGTTTACTTTGTTTAATATTACCCTGCCTGACAGTAATAAACTTAACGTAAGGCCAATGTGAAATATTCTACTTGTTGCATTCATCCATAATGACAATTTAAATTCAAACCAGTTTTAAATAGTTTTAATACTAGGAAAATACATTAAAATTGTTAATTAACAACATCATAAACAAAATGTAATATTAAATAGTATTAAATCAGCACAAACCTACATAAAATAAATATTATATTTAAGTCATTAAAATGTTGATGTTAAACTTTATTCTGATAATGAAGTTTGTGTCATTGGTCGTGGATAATAAACTCGTTCTTAAATATAGTGGCTAATGACAATTGTTGGGTCTTATAATGAAATGTGTCATTGGACGTGGATAATAAACTCGTTCTTAAATATAGTGACTAATGACAATTGTTGGGTCTTATAAGGAACTCACTAAAACAAACAAAACTGTAAGAATAACTCCATCTATATAAAATAGATATAATAAAACAAGCCAAACATTTTAATGTAAAACATTGATGATAAATACTCCTTAAACAAACCCATAAAAACTTACCAATATAACTGATACAGCTGTGTGTAATATCAGCTACGTAACAATAAGATTTGTTTTTCGTGTCAAAGCCAATTTGAATGATGTGTGAATGAAACAATTTAAATGTTATTATATTATGTATTGGGCGTGATAGAGCGACTCACTCGTTACACGGTCACACGATCTCAACTTGGCCTCAGGGATTTTTGTTTTTACAACTGATACAAAAGTTACATTTTATAAATACATGTATACAACTATGTATTTGTATACAAATGTATTTAATATATTAAAGGACAAACATGGCTGCTAAAGCACGTGACTAATATGACGAGAAGGGTTCTCGTAGATGACGACGGACAAACAACCTAGCACAAATATTTAATTTACAAACAAATCAGCACACACATATAATCTACAAACAACACAAATACAATATTTAATTGACTTAAAAGAAAAGTTAATTATAACCGTCACTCACTATTTAATGAGTTTGATTACGTTCATGTCTCGACACATCCTTATATTTCCAGATTATGTTTTAACTCAGCTAAAAATAATATATAAATTGGGCTGCTTAAATTTTGTAGTAGCAAACGCACAATCTTAGTAACACCGAAGTAATGGTAATCTATATACACAACAGATACTCTATAAAAGGAATAAAACCGCAAGTCAATTAAATCTAATATCTAGTATATACAAAAACAAAGGAAGACATATTGAATAGTGAAATAAATAGTAAAACTGCAACATTTAAAGACAGTTCTCTATAAATAAGCAGTGCCAGAAAAATATGTAACAGGAAAATGCCATATTTACAAAAATAAACCTAGATTATGTACATTTTTTAAATAGAAAAACTAGAAAATGTTATAAAAAACATAGATTTAGGTTGAAAGCCTAGCGCTGGCAGCAGAGAGTCTGATCTCTTTGATGACATTATATCCCTAGGAGTAGGGATCGAAATAAAAAGGGTTATCACTTTTTAAAAAAGAAAAATCTTACTATCCCCATCCCACAGTCAATGGGAGAAAAGTCGGGGAGGTAAGGTGTCTCCTCTCACGAGCTTGTGTCGGTATGTCAAAGCAAGTTGGCTTCCTTTCATATGAAACATCACCGCCCCTCTTTCCTGTCAAGCCTTCTAGCCGCTATAGCTGTTCCCCCCTCTCAATATCACTATTGTCCTTGATTAATCTGCGACTAGTACGCCAGTTTCCCTAAATCAAAAACTCCGTAAGTCGAAATCTCCCCCCCCCTCCTTTTGAGTTCGACTTATAAAGGTCCGACTGTATTTGCAACACGCCAATACGCCAGCTAACGGCAGTGCTGAGCTGTAGTAAATGGAGTGTTACTTAAATTTACATTTAATTGTGAGTTTATATCGTTATGTATGAGATAATGAGCATAACACTTTGACACTATTGTTTTTATTTATAAAATATGATTACTTCAAGTTGTGCTGTATTCTTTACTAACGCAACTGTATCCCGTTTTATCCACCAATGTATTTGGTATTATTTAGTAATAAATAAACTGCAAATTAGTATTGTTCCTGTTTTTATGCATTTTTTACATTCACGTTCTATGACTGTCACTGTCAGACTACGTAAGTGTCATAAATAAAATAAGAGAAATTCAACTATTTTTATTTCTCAAAAAAAGAATAAATCGCAAAGCTGAAACTTGTCAATTTATCAAATAAATTAGCCAAGGGTGCCAAAAACCTAGTTACGCCTCTGAGTCTACACCAGAGCTCGCTCTGAATTGTTTCAAGGAAATATATTCTGACATCAGATAAAGGCCAGATAATTCTTCTTGAAACTGTGTAAATAAAAAAAGGAATTTTTCATTTTTTAAGCCATAATGCAACATTTAACAAAAATGAAAATTTAATTAATTAGTAGGTGAATTTTATGAGGCATGCTATGCTCATAGATTTTCTTTTAGAAATATAATGATGAATGCTATGCTCATAGATTTTCTTTTAGAAATATAATGATGATGCTATGCTCATAGATTTTCTTTTAGAAATATAATGTCTACACATTTTATTCATTTTGATCTTTTTAAATCTTAGTAAACTATTAAAACCCATACAAAATATCTTGATAAAATGTATGAGTTGTTTTAACTTAACCACATAATGAGTGCAACATTGTTATAATTTTTAAATAAATTTTGAAAGCGTTATTTATGATTTTAATCAATGAAATAGTTAGGGTTAATACAATATAATAAGATAAAGTATTCCTGTTTGTAAATATATATATAACGGGAATTATTCAAATCTCGCAGTACTATAACATATCGCACGTGTTATCTATATGTTAGGCTCCTTTAAATAAATTGTTCATGTCTCGCTGTGTTTTAAAATGTGTTGTTGTTGTTTTGTTTTCAATCGATTTTAAACAGTCATTTTCACTTCAACAACAGGAGCGCCTGACAGACTTAAAGTATGATGTACATGTACCAGCACATTCCAAAACATTTGAATTTATTATTGAAGAACCCAAGTAGCCTTACAATAATAAATAATTCATTTATTTTCGGCCATTTCCTTACTTTATGCATCTATAGAATTGCGTATGTTATGTATTTTCTTTTTTTTAATAATATTTCATATCTGTAAATTCAATCCACACACACACATTTTATCTTGGGCACACACACACACACTTATACACACGTGCGCACACTGAAGCGCTAGCACACAAGGCGGAATATACAAATTAAAAAAAATTAATTAATCACATCAAATAGATCTCGTGCTCAACAAATAAATACATTACTTCCCTCGTCGCACTGACTGTTGCAGGTAGTGTATGAATGGAAATCAAGACAAATTAATTGTTGAAAACTAAGGTACGGAGGCTAATGTTATAATAGGTACCTTTTCCTATATACAAAATATAACCTTATACTAGGTTGTGCTGTGGCGCCGTGGCACCTACGGTGCCCACGTTTTTATAGGGCGCCTACGGCACCCACTTTTTTCAAAAGTCCAAATAACTTCTCCTTGTCTGATAAACACGAAATATTTCACTTACTGAAGTGTACACAAAGTATTTTATAATATGGTTTGTAGGGCGTCTAAGGCGCCGAATTTGCTTTTTTTGGTCAAAAGCCCAAGTAACTTATCCTTTTTTGATAAATACGAAATATTCCTGAAATGTACAAAGAGTATTTATATGATTTTTTACAGTGCTAATCGCCACACGATTGTTTAACTGCACGTCCCGTCTGTCCTTTCCGTGGCGCTACTAATTTTAGAAAGAAGCGCACCAAATTCCTGCACCAAAATATAACCCTTTGAGTCAGTCAGCATGTTTACAACACAAATGCTGACGTCAAAGGTTCGTGCGTTGTTTGTTAAATGTTAATCTGGAAACCAAAATGATTATGATGTTTAAGTCTATATTTTTTTTATTTTTTTTTAAAAGCAGAGTGATGTCCCTTAGCGTTACAGCATCAGTGATATTTGAGGGTATTTATATTATATCTAAATCTAGAGGGAAAAGAATTAATAACGCAATGTTTCTAAAATGTTATTCTCCCCATCTCAATAACAGTAAATGACGTCATTAATTTCGATGTTAATAATTGGTTTGTAGAGTATTGATGTATTTTTTAAACTTCTTTTTTGTCTATTCATCGTAACAGCTGCGTATTTAAAGGCGCCCGGTACAAGTAGGTTTGAATTCATTACCGTATATACTCGTTCGCAAGCCGACCTTTTATTTTTGGACAAAAAAAAGAAAGGAAAAAAATTGCGGGTCAGTTTACGAGCGGGTCATTAACGTATTTCTGCAGGGATATTATATCGGTGTTGTCATTGTAGATCATCAAGGTCCTTTTCTACATTCTACAAGATTCGACTGCTCTACCAGAAGCTATAATATATTATTACACATCTGCACTTACCTTATTTAATCATTTTATTTATATTTGTTAACGTTTTAATAAATTGTTATACAAATTTTATTTTCAACAACAAATTTTAATGTACGCGCTTTCGTCACTGTTTACCAAAGAATTTTTGTTTTAAATACCGGTAACTCTTGCCTAACAAAGAGCACAAAGACAAAGATAGGCAGTACAAAGTAAACAATCATAAGTAGCGATTTAGCTTGTAGTTGTAGTTTAAAAAAAAATATGTACCATTTTGTTTAAGCTGTCCTTTTATTTTTTTGGGGTCAGCTTGCAAGCGGGTTATACAGTTTTAATACTTTTCTCTTCCAAAAGTGTGTGTGGGAGGGGTCAGCTTGCAAGCGGGTTATACAGTTTTAATACTTTTCTCTTCCAAAAGTGTGTGTGGGAGGGGTCAGCTTGCAAGCGGGTTATACAGTTTTAATACTTTTCTCTTCCAAAAGTGTGTGTGGGAGGGGTCAGCTTGCAAGCGGGTTATACAGTTTTAATACTTTTCTCTTCTAAAAGTTTGTGTGGGAGGGGTCAGCTTGCAAGCGGGTTATACAGTTTTAATACTTTTCTCTTCCAAAAGTGTGTGTGGGAGGGGTCAGCTTATGAACGAACGGACTATAGAACGAGTATATACGGTAATTCTTCTTCAGTGCCCGTGAGTTAAAAACAATACACACATTGTATGTCAATCTTATGAGATTCTTACTTTAATTTGAAGTCATGGTCATCTGTGTCCAGTACATTAGTTAGTAAAAGAAAATAATAATTTTTATTTTGTGTGGTATATTCTGTAAATGCAAAATCCTTATCTAAATTTCTACTGTTACCATATTAATTGTTACGACTTTCGTAATAATACGACTTTCTTTATCTTAACTCTTTCATTTGACAGAGATGCGTCATCACTTTCATCGCCTAAAATATTGCTCTCTCGTTCATTTAATTTAGTTTAATTCAAACTTCCTAAAACAATTTTTCTCTCTGCGATTTTAATCTGGAAATCATTTATTCTGTTAGCAAAGAGAAGTCGTTTTGTCCATATTTTTGAAAATAATTTTTGACATCATTGACCGCTTGAATTGAAGATTTCCAGGAAACCCTTAAAAAACATTCGAATGCATTATACTTTTTAAAAAAATATTCCTTTCAAACTAGTACATTTTCTGCAGCTTTTCGCGTCTTTAAATATTCATTTCCCTTTGTCAGTTATTTTAAATAGTTGTAAGGTACATGTAATCCCTTGGTGTATATTATTAAGGTACAATTAATCCATTTGGTATATTATTAAGCTACAATTCATCTCTTGGTTGGGGCTATTAAGGTACGTTTAATCCATTGATGTTGAATATTAAGGCATAAGTAATCCATTGGTGTAGACTATTAAGATGCATTTAATCAATTTGTGTAGTATTTTAATGTACAGTTAATCCATTGCTTTAGGCTATAAAGGTACATTTAATTCAATGGTTTAGGCTATTAAGGAAGATTTAATACCTTGGTGTAGGGATTATATATCAAGTGATGTACATATTAAAATTAGGGCTGTGGAAATAAACGATTAATTTCTTGATTAACCGTTAAAAAATGTTAACGATAAATTTATTTTTTTTTATTGATTAATTGACCCATTATTTATTGAAAATCAAAAAGTAAAAAAAAGAGAAAAAAAATTGCGGCCGATAAATAATAAATTTCTTACGATTACTCGAACATTTTGGTTTCAAACGGGAATGTTCAAAATGTGATTAAGTTTGCCTACCATGGTTCTAACACTTCGTCTACTTATCAGACCAAATGAAAAGCGTATTAAGCTGATGGCAGAAATGGAGTCTGACTCAGAGACAGAAAATGACGTCAGATCTTCAAATGAATTACTGCGTAAAAAATGGAGATGAAAGTTCCAGAATCCATTAACCCTCTACACTGGTGGAAACTTAATGAACACCAATATCCGATAATGTCATTCCTTGCCAAGAAGGTTTTGTGCTTACCAGTTACCTCAGTCCCATGTGAATGATTGTTCGGCTCACCTGGTTATATTATCAATTAGACCCGCTCATCACTTGAACCAAATAATGTAAACACATTTGTCTTTTTGCGTAGTTGGTTGAAAGATGACATATAAATAGAGGTAAAAAAGAAACTTTAAAAACCACATTTTTATAAGTGAACTAAAAAGAAGAAAATAATTAAAAACTTATAAGTTAAAGTACTTTCATTTAATACGACTAAAAACGTGGGGCGGGTATTTGGTATAGAAATTAAAGATTTATAATTTAGAAGGCACAGGAGTGATCTATAAGTGAGAGGATGAGTGAACAGCGTATGTAAAGCCTCATAAGCGCACGCGCCACGTTTTTAGTCATATGGAATTTATTGGAATCAAAGTACATATACACTAATGTAAATAACAAGACTTACCGGTCTATGTGTACATGTTGCTGAAAAAACTATGATTGTCATAAATTCATAGTTCCCTTAAAAACAAAATAATAATAATAATAATAATATAACTAATATTATAACATTTTCAGAACTCCTGTGCAATTTGCATAGGAATAGAGAAATAAGAAGAAAATATTTTTTATATTATAAAAACGTAAAAAGAAAACAACATGTTATTTCCCATTATACCTCTGTAACTCACTCATATCTGTCGTGATAAAAGGGATTAAGACAATTAACGCACAAAAACATTAACAAACAAATTCTCATTTAAATAACATAAACATAAGTAAATAGTAATACAAAATTTTACTTTGAATTAAAGTAACTGGAAAAATAAACAGAATAAAATAGAAGCCGTTTAGTTTATTTATTGTTAATCATTCGAAAGGGGGAGGCCTCTACGGGGCTCGGCGGATGAGTAGGGTCGTGGGGCACGGACCTGACCGAGACTCGGCGACCTGAAACCAACATCTCCCGGCAGGCAATGCCAAAGTCCGATATGTTAGGGTTAGGTGCTAGTCACATATGATTACAGTCGCTGTACGGATCTTAGACAAATCATCTTAAATGCATTGTCGATGATGAAAACCAAAGTACCCGTTGAGGGTCGGGTAAATCCGAAGCGACCGTTTCGTCCCCCTCAATTTTACTAGCAACGCCATTGAGCGGTGCCGGTTTAGGGCCAGGAGCGCCAGTACGGATTAGCAAAAGGTACCGCGAAGAACGCAGCGGACGCCAGCTCTGAGGAAACCTTCCAGTGGGGGTTGCACCCTAGGTAGGTCATTGATGATCCCCCGCATTGCGGCGATCCTAACCATTGAGACTCGTATGCTTTGCCGGGGTGGCGCCGAAGTGGTAGCGGGTCGTAGTAAGGCAATTCCACCCCTCCTTGTGAGGCCAACTTAGTGGGAGGCATCCTCAACTTTCTGTCTTAGATGCCCAGGTGGCCGCTTCAGAAGCGACCGCTCCGGGGGGGTTTTCCCAGCTGTCAACGTCCTTTTCTGGGGGAGGGGGCCAGATAGCTGGGAGGGTCTTCCAGGAAGACCCATGAAGAGCACTAGGCTCGGGGCTTCTGATTTTCTTCCCCATGTAGGATCATTTATTGTTAATCGCGAAACGGAATAATGTTAAATGACGTCACTAGTTCTGCCCAAAGCAATTATTGTTTTGTTAGTTATTAATGTATGAAATAAAAAGCTTTATTTCTATCTTAGTAATTTTTTATATGTCTATTAACCCTCTTGCAATTTACAGACTCGTATTTGTATGTCACTTAGGTACGAACTTAATAAAACTGGTGAACGGCGTGTTTTTTTTAATTTGGAACGTTTTTTTCTTAAATTACATATCTTTAACTTTTCAGTACATAATAAACATAAAAAATTTTTTAAAATCACCTTTTAAAACTATATCATAGTATGATACCCGTCCTGCGTTGAAACGATCTCAGAAGAGAGCTCATTCAAAGAAACCATTAAGTTGTTATTTTATCTTGAGAATATAAGAAAACAACAACATTTTTTTCCAAAACGTGTGACGATAAATCATGTATTTTTAAAATCAGGACCAGTTAACAGTAATTTCAGTTATTCAGTATTAACTTATTAATCGTTACGATAAGATAAAGGCAACATACGTGTCATTTAAAAAAAATCCCATTTAATCATCACTGTTGACTCTGTAAGCTCAAGAGATTATTTTTTTCCTAATTTGTTTTTAATATACTGAGTTGACGTGCATCATACAAGATTGGTAATCACGACTTCTCCAACAGACATGGTGTGGTTAAATGTGGTACATTTGTAGGTCTTTAAAAATAAGAAATAATGACGTCATTCCTGCTATCGAATGGTTTAAAATTTAAACTGTCCTTTTTTCTAAACGGTTAATGGCCGCACTTAAATGAAGTCACGCACCTAGAGGGGGGATAGGGGGTCACGCATTTGTTACGATGTGTGACGAAGGGGAGGGGTGTATAAGAAATGTGACGTCACATCAAAACCCGCTACTTTAAATGGAAGTCTAATTGACAATTTTTTACAATTTATTTTATGTTTTATATGGCTTCATAAACCTCTTTTTTATTGGTTTAACATTTGATACTTTTTTTTTCTTCTTCTTTCCTGCATTTTATTAATTAAAAAAAATAATAAAAAATTCCTAGATTAATACAAAAAAAAATCCATTATTACAGCTACCTGCCGACCAGACAGGAGTGGGTATATATCACATGACAAAACAATTCTGTCTTAATACGTAATTCTACCACACCCAAAAATGAATTCTCAATTCATAAACCTCAGTTATCTTAGATAGATTTCCTTAATTAATTAATTTAAATAAGACTTAGGAGTAAATAAACAATTTGTTTAATGAATAAAGAAATAAATTTTTGAAGCTAGCATAATACTTTAAGGAACAGATTCTTTTTGTAAACTACGCTAAATAATTATTGATCTCTGCATTATTTTAACTTTCTTTTGACGAGCTTATAGCTCGTTATTTTAGGTAAATGTTGTATAGATACCAGTCTACTTTATAATTGTATCAAGTTTGTATTTAAAACATACATATTATTGTTGTATATGCAGTCTACTTTAGATTGTGTACATTTCTTAAATCTGTATATGTGTGCGCGTTAGTGTTTGTAGAAAAGTCGGATATTGACAATGAAGTTAGCATTAATCGATAAATGAAAAATTTGCTTTATTACATAAATATTATTTAAATTTAAAAATATATAGAGAACAAATAACTTTGAAACTATATAAATGTATTAATAGTAGGGCTGTTAACGATTAATTTAAATTTAATCTTTAGCTTTTGAAAAATTAACTATTAATTAATTGTTAATTTCCATTAAAGCCAAAAATTAAAATAATGACGTCATAAGTAAAACTTATTAAATGTTCTTGTTGAAAATTTAAATAACAATGGAATATCTCCTTTATATGTCATCTTTTAACCAGTTACGCAAAAAGTGTGTTGACATTATTTGTGATGAGTGGGTCTAATTGACAATATAAATATAACCAGCCGAGCTGAATAATCGTTCACATAGCTTTAGATTGTCTGTGCTGAAGTTTCTAATACTGTAGTGGATGTTTGGTTTGCGAAATGTTAGAACCATGGTAGCAATGATCCCTTTAAGCAGCGCGGCTTCGCTGCTATTTGAACTACGCCACGCAGGAGTTTAGAATTACCGCGCAGCAAATTTTGTAAAATACTGCACAAAAAATGGACGTTGAGCAACTTTGCACACGAGTTGTTTTTTTTTAAATTTGGACACGGACCACCGAAGCTTACACTTAGAGGGAACATTGCATTGTAGGCAAACGAATTCTCTCAATGGACACAATAACCTTTATCAAAATTTTGAACATTCACGTCAGTCAATATCTTAAAACCAAAATGTTCGTGTAATCGTCCAGAAATTAGTTTATATTTATCCGACGAAATTTTTTTACTTCTTGACTTCAAGTACATTTTTAAGGGGTAAGTCGATTAATTAAATGTTAAATCGTTAAAAATGTTTAACGATTAATTGAGAAATGAATCGTTAATTTCCGAAGCCCTAATTATTAGAAATAATTTTTTTAAAGTAAAGAACAAGGAAAAATCTTTACATTAAAAAGCTTTCATTGTCTTTTCCGACGTGAATTAATTTTGTATTTCCTGTCAGCGTGCACCAAAAGGCACCAGTACTGATCTATTTATATGATGTTGTACGTAAATCAAATTAATCCGCAAGATAAATGATGAGATCTTGAACAAATTTCTTTAACTTGTATTCAATGTTTCTATATAGTCTATGAGAAACAGTATTCTTGATTTGTATTACGTAAATCTTATGTTTTACGTCACATGAAATTATACATAAAGAAATATTTAATTTTATAAAAAAGGGAATTTTTAAAATTATTTTAAATTAAATTATGGAAGCTATAGATTTAATTTAAAAACTGTCAACTATTTGATGTCTGTTTGTTTTACACTATAATTGATCCTTAACAATGATCGTGAACTTCTATTTTTATAAGTGGCTTGCCACTTAACTTCGTTCCCTTTAATGAGGGATACTGTGCCAATGAATTAATAGTTTTCTCTTACCCCTGGTATACACACTGCTGTATTCACCTATACGCTAAACAAGCTATAGCGTAGGGCTTCCACTTATTCGGGAGCCCCCTAAAATTGTTTGATTAAGTTACTGTTAAATGTGTACATGTTTTGTGATTGGCGCAACATCTTTTTAGTTCAAAGTCATAAAAACTCTTTAGACTATAGAACAGTTTCGATAACATATCTTACAAAGAAACGTGGCTCCACTATTGACTTCCAAATAGACCAATCTGAAAAGATCAATAATAAGAGCATTACTGGAATAAATGTTCTTGAACGAATTGTCGCAGAAATAATTACTACGGCTGAGAGGGGTATAACTGTCAGATGAGATGTATATAGGCAAGTGTATACTTAACTTTTAGATTTTTAAAAAATGTTTCATTGATGTGTTAGATCATGTTAAGAAAAGGCTAAGGGAAAAATGCTTGAAGTTAATAACAAGAAATTCAGATTTTAAAGAAGGCGTAGCAATGATGATGAAGAAGATAATTGCAACACAAAAAAAAACATAAATAGAAGAAGCCATACAAGTTATGATGAAGATGGCGATTTTGAGAACCTTGACCCAATAGACAAGCTCAGATTCAAAACATTTTGTAAATTTATTAGAATTAAGCCTTGTACAGAGAGCATCAGTACACATTAATGATGCAAAAATGTTTTTAATCTTTAAAAAATGAGAAGATACATCAGAAATGATTTGTGAAGCACTTATAACTTTTTGGCAAAAATATCCTGAAGATGTAGACATGGCATAATATAAAATATTTCCCTTTAGTCATAATTACGAAAGAGAGTCTTAGAATTTCATGGGATCTTTTATTCCAATAATCAGACACAGACAAACATTGAAATATTGAAGAATATTGAACAATTAATTAATTTAAAAATATTGACAGGAACAAATACACAACACAAACAATTTTTTGAAGGAGCACAATAATAAACAAAAATTTCATCCACAAAACAATATATACAGGAACAATATGGGAACTCCCACCAACAATTAAAAAAAAATTAACTCACACATAACTAAATACATATTCCAAGGAACAATACACAATATCAAACATACAACACCAATACAATCTAAGCTAAATGGAGGAATAAACTTGCAAGACATACAAACTAAAATACAAGCACTCAGAATAAAATTTATAGGACAAGCCATTAGGAAAAAATCAGAAAATACATTCACACATTATTACTTAGGGATCAGATTAGGACATTTAATAGCAATTGATAACAGCACTGCACATTACATTGGAAGAAAACAATCACAATTTCATACAGCATGCATCAAAGCAATAAAAAGCAATGAAGAAGTATTACACAAAACAACCAAAGAAATATACACACATTTAATCAAAAGACAAGCAACACCTCTGAACAATAGAATTAAATGGACACAAGTTTATGGAAATACAAAAACTGAGGATGCTTTTAAAAAGTAACATATCAAAGAAATACCAAATGAAGAAAAATAAATAACATACAGACGAATTTACAATACAACACCAGTCTCATCAAGGAAATATAAGACAGAGGGGCAAGAATAGGCTGTCCACTCTGTAGGTTAGGAGCTGATGAGACCGAACAACATTTATATCTCACATGCAATACAATTTTACAAACTAAATCCACACTTCAACAATTCATACAAGCAGGCACAATACACAATATAGACATAGACAAAGTAATAACACTAAACATAAAACCAGACTCTATAAACAAGAAACAACATACAATAAGCTTAAAAATACTTTCACAGTACAGAAAACACATATGGCATCACAGACTTAAGGCATTTTTCCATAACCACAGTTACACAAACATAACATTAGAACACATGTTTAGACCAACAATTCAAAACATTATATTAAACATAACAGAAGATAATTAAGGTTTTTATGTTTAAGAAATAATATATAATGTACATTTTATTTGTTTTAATCAAATATTTGTATTTTATTTTATATGTGAATTCATATAAAATATGTATGTAATTTTCCAAAACAAAATATATTCTGATTAGACTCATTAAAAAAAAATTTAAAAAATAATTAAAAAAAAATACAGCTTCTCTATATCCAAGTGGCACGCCCCTTGACTTCGATCCCAATAATTAGGGATACGATGTCAAGGAATTATTGCTAGAATTCCCCTATCCCCTTTGTTTTTAGTTAAAATAGTTACGTTTATACAATTAGTACATTATGGAGAAAAAAAACATTATTGCATATTAACCTTATCCTCACCGTTCACATAGTTACATCATATTAACCGTATCCTCACTGTTCACATAGTTACATCATATTAACCGTATCCTCACTGTTCACATAGTTACATCATAATAACCGTATCCTCACTGTTTACATAGTTACATCATATTAACCTTATCCTCACTGTTGACATAGTTACATCATATTCATCATATTGACCTTATCCTCACTGTTTACATAGTTACATCATATTAACCTTATCCTCACTGTTGACATAGTTACATCATATTAACCTTATCCTTCACTGTTTACATAGTTACATCATTTCTTCTTATTGTAGGATTCTCTCATGGTGACAACAATATTAATGTTCTTACAATATTTGTTACTGCACTTGTACTCATATAATTGTTTCGACCCTAGGACGTTTCAACCACTGTCGGTTCGACCACGGACCATTGGACTCCAGCAATTCGACCCCGGACAGTTCGACCACAGGACGTTTCGACCCAAGGACGTTTCGACCCATTCGTATCTACACCGTAGTAATTGTTTTTCTTTTTTTATAAATATACTTTTTAAAAGTTATTATTTTAAAATTAATTGTTGGTATGAAATAGTTGAACTTAATATAATTATCCATTGAAAATTAAATATAGTTTAAAATCGTTTTTTGTATATACACGAACAACCAGTCATCATTCAACGCGAATTCATGATTGTGAAAAATGCGCCATTCCTCTCAGGTAGAAAGTCGTTCTAAATCTATCCAACTACACCCCCCCCCCGTTCCGATGTAATCGGACAATAAAGAGGCAATGTGGTCAGATAGTCCTTTCTAAAGGTGCCTACATTCTCTCTGTGGTCAGATAGTCCTTTCTAAAGGTGCCTACATTCTCTCTGTGGTCAGATAGTCCTTTCTAAAGGGGCCTACATTCTCTCTGTGGTCAAATAGTCCTTTGTAAAGGTGCCTACATTCTCTCTGTGGTCAGATAGTCCTTTCTAAAGGTGCCTACATTCTCTCTGTGGTCAGATAGTCCTTTCTAAAGGTGCCTACATTCTCTCTGTGGTCAGATAGTCCTTTCTAAAGGAGCCTACATTCTCTCTGTGGTCAGATAGTCCTTTCTAAAGGTGCCTACATTCTCTCTGTGGTCAGATAGTCCTTTCTAAAGGTGCCTACATTCTCTCTGTGGTCAGATAGTCCTTTCTAAAGGTGCCTACATTCTCTCTGTGGTCAGATAGTCCTTTCTAAAGGTGCCTACATTCTCTCTGTGGTCAGATAGTCCTTTCTAAAGGTGCCTACATTTTCTCTGTGGTCAGATAGTCCTTTCTAAAGGTGCCTACATTCTCTCTGCCTCCACTCACTCTTTTTACCTACCACTTATCTCTCGCCAGCACACGGCGTGATGTAGTGGTCACTGAGTTTAGCCTTTGTAACATGTCATCATGAAACCCCTGGACAAAATGTAAACAACAATGACGTAACGATCAGTCAGGACATACGGGCCCAGCAGCTTGAATGTTATTGTCAGCTAGGCGGCGGTATTAACTATTGAAATTTATTAACGTTATATAGTCACAACTGTGTATGTCTTTTTAAAATCATTATGTCTGCAAGGAAGGTATTCACGTGTTAAGAAACACAATTAACAGAAGTGAATGGAAGGGCTCGGGTTTGTAATGGTTTCATCGCCTGCGATGTGCGTCGTTTAGCATGTCGACATCTTTAAAAAATTTAATTAAAATATATAATTTTTTTTTAAAATGACACAACGTTCATTTACTTTTGTTATCACAGTAAAAATCATTGAACGATCCAATATAGACATTTTTAAAACCCAATAATAAATTAGAGCCTTTTTAAGTGTGTTTGGGATAGGAATTGAGATTCTATTTTTAATTTTTATTTCATAATATACCAAATTTATTTTTCAAAAATTATTTTAAAAAAAATAAAAAGGATAAATAAAAATCATTTGATGGTGTAGAAGTGAAAGGGTCGAAACGTCCGGTGTTAAAACGTCCTGGGGTCGAACCGAACGGGTTCGAACTGTCCGGGGTATAGTCGCCGGGGTCAAATACTCTGTTGTCAAACCGTCCGTGGTCGAACCGAACCGGGTCGAAACGTCCTGTGGTCGAACTGGCGGGATCGATACGTCCGCAATTCTTCTAGAACATACCCGGTGCTATTCTAGCTTAGGCCAAACTATAACCTTTCCAATCCAGAATATCCTTTTTGATAACTTACGTTTTAAATAATAAACAGGTGAATGACTATTTAGACATGCTATTGATGTTGTAACTTTATAAGGAAGTTAGTCTATTTTCTCAATCATTATGTGGAGCTATTACTTATTACCTAGGAATTTTCATTTATATAATCAGCTTTGTAAAAGGAAGACAAAAAATTTCCACATTGATTAGGGCTCTGTTTTGTTGTTTTTCAAACAAGACAAATTATGTTAATAATATTCTTATAAAACATCTGAAATTGAAAAAAGAGCATGCAAACTTAGACATGACATTGTTTTATTTGGAATCCGTGTAGTCCTATTAGTACAAAAATGCTTTCAATTAATTGACATTATGTCCCTAAATCTAGGGATCGAGGTCACGTGGTATGCCACTTTGTTAGGTATAACTGTTGTATGGCTATTGGATGGCATTATCTGTATAACAATTAGATATAAATATATCTTACACTTCATATGTTAATTGCATGGCGTTATCTGTATAACAATTAGATATACATATATCTTACAATTAATATGTTAATTGCATGTCGTTATCTGTATAACAATTAGATATACATATATCTTACAATTAACATGTTAATTGCATGTCGTTTATCTGTATAACAATTAGATATACATATATCTTACAATTAATATGTTAATTGCATGTCGTTATCTGTATAACAATTAGATATACATATATCTTACAATTAATATGTTAATTGCATGTCGTTATCTGTATAACAATTAGATATACATATATCTTACAATTAATATGTTAATTGCATGTCGTTATCTGTATAACAATTAGATATACATATATCTTACAATTAATATGTTAATTGCATGTCGTTATCTGTATAACAATTAGATATACATATATCTTACAATTAATATGTTAATTGCATGTCGTTATCTGTATAACAATTAGATATACATATATCTTACAATTAATATGTTAAATGCATGGCGTTATCAGTATAACAATTAGATATACATATATCTTACAATTAATATGTTAATTGCATGTCGTTATCTGTATAACAATTAGATATACATATATCTTACAAATAATATGTTAATTCCCACGTTTCGGTAATTTTAAATGCATTCGATTTTTAAATTCTATTTTTTCTTTGATTTAAACAATTATAAACATACATTTAAGATACTGCCCATTACAACATACCAGTAACACAAGTTAACAATAATATTATGTCTAACATAATTTAAACTTTTATTTCATAATGAGTTTTTTTGTTGTGTTTTTTTAAAAATTAGCTTCTATTCTAACCACTTAAATTTTCTCACAAAAGACGCGAAATATGTTAGTTCCAATGCTTTCTTGTGCAGCTCTTTACAGGCAATAGAAATTTAATGCTCATCAAACATTACAATAAAAGATCTTTTAATAAAAATGAATATTAATGTTCTTAAGAGATCAAAAATGGAACTTATTTTTACATCCGCATAACCTATTATAAAATACGGTGACCTAACAGAAAGTAATCACATAAAATTCTACACTATTTTTAATCATACCGGAATAAAGTAAATAATACTTTTTTTTTCAAAGTATTGCTCAGAAATAATTAAAATCCCGTAAAAACATTTTTAGACGTGCGTCTAATATTTTAGATAAGCACAATGTAATGTGTAAAAAGACTAGTTTTAAATTGATATTGCTATCAACTATAATTTAAGGTAAAATGTAAAAATTTGTCCATTACAAAAAAAAAGTTAAGTCAACTTATTTTGTTTCTAAATTTCCATTTCACGAAATTCTTTTTTAAATCCTTTTTTATTAACTCGTGGTGTCTGTTTGTTTGAACGCTTGCTTGCTTGTCGAAAAAAAATTTGGATCGATTTTTAACCCACTTCCACGTAAGCTAGCGAGTTGAAATTTTGCAGGCAGTTTTGTATTGATGATAAAAACGATAGTCTCAAAATTTCAGATCGATCGCATGTACTGTCATTATATTATTGAATTGTTAAATTATTTTATTTATCTCTATGTATCATGTTATTTTTTTTTAGATAGAGTGTCGCGGTGCGTATTATATTAAACGACCTTTTTTTATATACTTTCCTGTTGCGCGATCCGGTGCGCATTATATGGACTATAATTTTTTTTAGGGCTGCGGAAATTATCGATTAATCTCTCGATTAATCGTTAAAAATTGTATCGATTAAATATCGATTAAAATAATTTTAATCGATAAAAATTCGATTAAAATTTAAGAAAATATTTATAATATTTTTTTTAAATTTTAGTAATAAATAATAAATTATTAATAATTAATAATAATTTATATATATTTTTTTACGTACAAACATCTCCCGCGTAATATTAAAATTTATTTTATTAATTTATGTTGACCGGCAGACGTCAATTATAAAATGTCTGACAACCAGAGCCGTCTTTACACCTTTTTGGGCCCCCGGGCAAAAATATAGTGTTGGGCCCTTCCCCCGCAGGAATAAAAAATGAATATACATAATATATATAAATAAACATATTCCCATGGGGCCCATATGCTCGAGGGTCCCCGGGCAAATGCCCAACGGGCCTATGAGTTAAGACGGCCCTGCTGACAGCATCAGCGCAGTTAAATTAAACATATAACTAGAAAGTTGAGCAAATACGTTGTTTTTAAGCTAACTGCGGATGGCAAAGTCGAAGATGGTGAAAACATTTTCTGTGTCCACTGCCATAAATAATTCTCTTTTAAAGGATCAAATACATCGCTGACGTACCACATTCAGCACAAATCAAGTATCAACACATTGTCATGAAATTTAGTTCAAAATATTCTTAATTTTCAATGTCCGTGAGAAATGTTCAGTTTAATGACTATCTTTGGTTTAAATCGAAATTATCGATTAATTAATCGATAATTTTTCAAAAGTTAACGATTAAATTTAAATTAATCGATAACAGCCCTGATTTTTTAAAAAATATATTCCCGATCGGTGCGCATTATATTAAACATGTTTTACGAACAATAAGTAAAATTTTGTATTTTTGGATTGTCTTGCGCTGCGTAGTATAATGAACATTATTTTAGTTGTGTCTCCTATATAAAGAAAGAATGTATAGTCAAAAACTTGGTTTTTTTACGTTTAAAAAAAAATATCTATAATACCTTAAAGTGTTTCGTAAAATTGACTACGCTTATTTCACTATCATAGAGATAAATGAATTCACACACCCCACGTACCCTACAGAGAGTCTCATTTATAATGTGTAATGATGATTGCACTCAAAAGTCTTTATACCTTCCTGGTAACGATTTCAGAAAAAAATTTCCTTTCGCTTTTTTATTTAGTTTAAAGATAAGTAACAGTACACTGGAGGTTATTTGAAGCTTATTATGCATGCGATATGTTATACAAGTTTATTTTTATCACAGGTTTACTATTGTATAAAGATTTAAGCTTTAATGTTGATCTTAAAATGAGTATGTAATGAGTTGTATGACAGAGGTCACTCAAAGATAAGTGACGGTCATTTGGAAACATAAGACCATGCTCGAATTAATTTCATATTTTTAGACATGCAAAGTTCCACCTAAATCACATCAGAGAAAATCAGGTAAATTTAATAGTGCATTATGAATGTCATTCAAGAAGTTTGAAAATAATCACGTGACTTCCGCCCAACAATACATTTTAGCATTGTCAACGTCCTTTAGTTTAAATCAATCCATTGCCACACACACACATAAATAAAGATGGATAATAGTTTTAACATTTGGAAAATTTTCAGAAATATAAAAAAAATATTAACGAATGTGAACAATAATAATAATATATTAATGGGGTTTCTTTCATTGATGACATAAAGTGTTTATTTATTGCGTGTTTCTATTTGTAGAGATCGGATATTAAGGAGAAAAAAAGACAAAAAAATTGGTATCAGTGTGAACCATATCTCCTCTCATCGACGTCAGCAGCCGTCATTTTGTCAGACGTAGAGTTAATTTTTTTAACATTTACACGTTCATTTAACCAAAACTATAAAATTATAACATTTATCTGTGTATATCATAATAGTGTTCTCAATCTCTAAATTTTGGTATACATTTTAAGAGTACAGTGTATTTATAAGTCTCCCTTATTCTTCTGATTCGAAGAAAGTATATCTACTCACTGCAATTTAATTTATGTAGTTAGCAAAGTCCAACCCATGGACCATGCACGATAACATTTTATTTGACTTGTGAATTCATATTTACGTATTTACATGACGTAGTCATATAAACTAACTCAACTCTCAACAAAATCATCTCTCTCGTTCAGTGGTGCGCTAAGTTCACACGCGCGGGCCAAATACGGCCCGTTCTTAATTTTTCACTAGCTCGAATCAATAAATGTTTTCTATAGCGGCACTTTTATCTGTATGAACAATTCACCAAATCAATAGCGAGTAGTGTGCAAATAGGCGAGACGACTGGCGAGTAGTGTGTGAAATAAGCATGACGATGGCGAGTAGTGTGCAAATAGCATGACGAATAGCGAGTAGTGTGCAAATAAGCATGACGAATGGCGAGTAGTGTGCAAATAAGCATGACGAATGGCGAGTGGTGTGCAAATAAGCATGACGAATGGCGAGTAGTGTGCAAATAAGCATGACGAATGGCGAGTAGTGTGCAAATAAGCA